>JASANB010003288.1:0-97500 GCA_030248155.1 Sabatieria punctata
GGCCGGTATGGTGTGCGTTGGACATCCCTATGACCCCAAAGTAAAACCCTAAAACAGTTCCGCCCAAATCCCTCTGGGTAGCCAGCAATGGCCATCAGCGGTTCTCTTCGATCGGGCCATTTTCCATAGTAAAACTCGAAAACACACCAAACAAAAATGAATGTTTCTCCGGGGGGGCTACCTCGCTCAGACATGTGCTATGGAGCGTTCGAAAGCTCACATCATGAGCTTTCAGAATCTGTAATAAAATTTGTGGCGATTTTTGTTATTTCAAAAATAATCGATCCCGAAATATCGATTGATCACGATTTTGTCAGTTTTCACTGAAATGAGAGTTTCTCTGGGGGGCTACCTCACTCAGATGTGTGCTATGCAGCATTCGAAAGCTGACATCATGAGCTTTCAGAATCTGTAATAAAATTTGTGGCGATTTTTGCTATTTCAAAAATAATCGATCTCGAAATATCGATTGATCACTATTTTATCAGTTTTCAGCATCTCACTAGAAGTAGTTAAAAAATGGGATGACCAAATTGAGGTTTTCTGGCACGCCGAATTCATTGGCGACGCTAATTTTCAGCTAAGATCACGTGATCAATCGATAATCGATACTTGATCGATTATCGATTTTTTGCTATGCAGATGACCTAACTACACAGGCTATGATGTTAGTGGTTTTTGGGCACGCCGATTTCAACCACGATATTGGTTTAGAGCCATCATCGAGTTTTAATTCGATAATCGATATCGATTCATTATCGATTTTTGTTGTGCAACCAAACAAGGCACAAAGCTATAATGTCAGTGGTTTTCGGGCATGCCGATTTCAACCATTATGTCGTTTTAGAACTATCATTTCAGTATAGTTCGATTATTAACATCGATTGATTATCGTTTTTTTACTGTGCAAATAAACAAACAAACAAACCACAAGCTATGATGTCAGTAAACGGACACCAGCTTAGCTACAACAAGTAATGCAAGAAAATGCATAAGGCGGAAGTTGTTTTATTTCACCCATTCCACATAAAATCGATACTTGACAATCAATCGATATTGATAAATCGAACTAAACTGCAATGATAGCTCAAAAACGACATAATGGTTGAAATCGGCATGTCCGAAAAGTACTGGCATTACAGCTTATGTGTTTTGCTTTTTTGCACAGCAAAAGATTCGATAATCAATCGATATCGATTATCGAATATCGAATGAAAACGCGATGATAGCTCTAAAACGACATCATGGTTGAAATCGGCATGCCCGAAAACCACTGACATTACAGCTTATGTGCTTTGCTTATTTGCACAGCAAAAAATCGATAACCGATCAAGTATCGATTGATCACGTGATCGCAGCTGTAAATGGGCGTCGCCAATGAATTTAGCGTGCCAGAAAACCTCAATTTGGTCATCCCATTTTGTTTTTTAGCTAATTCTAGTCAGATGCTGAAAACTGATAAAATCGTGATCAATCGATATTTCGAGATCGATTATTTTTGAAATAACAAAAATCGCCACAAATTTTATTACAGATTCTGAAAGCTCATGATGTCAGCTTTCGAACGCTGCAGACCACGCATCTGAGTGAGGTAGCCCCCAGAGAAATTCTCATTTCAGTGAAAACTGACAAAATCGTGATCAATCGATATTTCGGGATCGATTATTTTTGAAATAACAAAAATCGCCACAAATTTTATTACAGATTCTGAAAGCTCATGATGTCAGCTTTCGAACGCTGCAGACCACGCATCTGAGTGAGGTAGCCCCCCAGAGAAATTCTCATTTCAGTGAAAACTGACAAAATCGTGATCAATCGATATTTCGGGATCGATTATTTTTGAAATATCAAAAATCGCCACAAATTTTATTACAGATTCTGAAAGTTCATGATGTGAGCTTTCGAACGCTGCATAGCACATGTCTGAGCGAGGTAGCCCCCCAGAGAAACATTCATTTTTGTTTGGTGTGTTTTCGAGTTTTACTATGGAAAATGGCCGGATCGGAGAGAACCGCCGATGGCCATTGCTGGCTACCCAGAGGGAGTTGGGCGGAACTGTTTTAGGGTTTTACTTTGGGGTCATAGGGATGTCCAACGCACACCATGCCGGCCGATTCCGCCGACCCCCCACTTTACATGTCTGCCCGATCTCGGTTGGCAATGACAATTAACTACAAACTATAGGCCACTCAGTGTCAGATATATACTGTACGTAGACTGGAGTACGTGCTGCGTAGTGCTAGAGCAAACCTTACTCCACTTTCTCTGCGTGGGTACCTACTACCTACCTACCTACCTACTCTCATTGTTAGTATGAGCCAAGTAAAACTATCTGCATTTTACTGTTGATTGCGTGCGAAGAAGTTGCTCCAGGCGAAATTTACCTCACCGAACTCTCTCGTCCCTTGTTTGTAAAAATCTAGGTGCAAACCGACTTGTACGATGCAGATTACTAAAATATTTTTACAGCTTACAAAGTATTTGGTGCTTTGCATAATGCTGGCTTTGTCACCAATCTGATACATACACGTTTATGGACTTTACAAATGTCCAAATTTTTAAACCAAACATGAGCGACAGGCCGCCTGCTCGCCTTTCTAATTAACGTCCTGGCATGTAGTTTTTGCCTAGACAAGGAAAGCCTTGCGCCTATGTTTGCGCCGGCTTGTCCTACACTTCTGATGCTGGCCTGTTTTCGAATGTCGCTCAGAATTAGCGTCTAGAAAAATTGATCAACTTTTCCTTTTCCACATAAGTTTCTGTGGCGGACTTCTGTTTCCGTTGTTGACTGTGAAAGGAGAAAAAAATAACTGTGAAAGGAGAAACAAAGCAGGTTTTACTACTACTAGGTAAGCTAATTGTCATCATGAACGCAAATGACACCATGTTCTGAACATAAAAGCTCTTCTTTTAGGGATGCAGTCCATCAATGGTTCCGTTCTAAGCAGCAAGCTCTGAAGTCCCAAAGAGAAGAGCAAGCAATATGCACGAAAACGCTGACGCTACTTGTCAAGTTGGGGAGTCCGATCGGATCTCTCCTTGACAAGAAACCCATCTCAATTTTGACTGCTTATTCAACAATCTGCTGTATTTAATGGGCATGAGTAATTCTAGAGGTATGAATCAATTTTTCGTTTATTTTCCGTTTTTGCTAATCTTGTTGATTGTTTTACACCATGTTCTGTTGCGCTAATGTGTTGTGCTAAATGTCTTTTATGAGGTTTCAAATTGATGTGTGGCAGAGAATGAATCAATAAATGATTATAACCAGCTATGCATATATTTGAGCATTACAAAGTATATTGGCAATAATACAAATTAATTTTGTATAAATTGACAAAATGAATACAAACTGGTTGTTTGTAAACCTTACAAAGAAATTTACCACCACCAAAAATTTTGTATGGTATACAAAATATTTTTATGGTTTCAATTTCCACTTTCAAATTTGTACAAATTTGGAGACAAAGTTTGTAAAATCCACAAACAAGGGACGAGAGAGAACAAAGCCACTACCAAACAAAACAAAATCAACTGATAGAAAAAGAATTACATAACCAGATCACCGTTTACAGCCCGTGCATTGACCACAGCCAGCCTTTTTGATCTTTCTGCATGGCATGTCCGGGTAGAACGCGGCGCACTCGCAGTCATAGAACTGGTTACCGGCACAACGCTGAATCTTACAAATGCACATGTATCTGCAAGATCTCTCCACCTACCAGACGCTCGCTGCCATCTTTGAAGCACTTGACTGGGTCGTCCTCACACGCAGATTTCCCCAAAAGAGAGCCTGAAAATTTAGGACTAATTTAAGACTTTCTGGGAATCACCAAGTCTTTTGACTCTGTTTCCCTGCACAGGACGGGTTTAAAGCCTCAATTTCCGTAGTTTTCCTCTTTTAAGGTCAGTACCGGTAGAAACAAACTATTTTCCCGCTCAAACAACCATTCACACTTACCCACGTCCGGGATGTCGACATCAGCCGGGCACTGTCCTTTGCCGCTATTAGGCTTGGAACAGCACTTCGGGTCCAACTGGGCGTTGACCGCGACCAGCACCAGACCAAAGACAAGCAGCCAGGTGTACATGATGAGATGAGAAGACCACCGGTAAGAAAAGTGCCGAAAGTACGAATGACAGACTGGCTGTGCTACGGCCCCTGTCAATGTCTGTCTTACAGTTGCTCTCAACCACGAGCAGTTGGTGCGCTCTATGCTAATTCATTGACTCGTCTTTCGAGCTCAACTTCTGATCTGAGCTCAAAGCTTACTGGCATAAAAAATACATTTTTGAAATAATAATTGCTTATTATACAATCCAAAAATATTTGCCTTTTCTGAGCCGAACCTATAAAAAGAACAACTGGAACATAAATGATTGGACAGAGTTGGTTGGTTGGTCCAGTGGCTAGGCTAAGTCTGAAGTTCGATTAGTCTCTTCATTTGCCATCTCTTGTCATAAAAATTTTATGAATCTGCATTAGCAAATTAGCGAGATCGGTCCCGAAAACCAGAGAATTGGACTGCATTTGTCTGATTTTCACTTGTGTATATATTGCTTGTAGCAGCACTCTTGAAAAAATACCACTGAACAAACCCGTTGGTTTATGCACTGCCAAGCTATTTTCGTTTGTGTACATGTAGCATTTCGGCTGAGGGGGTAGAATTTTCAATTCCTGAGGGGGGGGCTGAGGGGGTGGTAAGCCAAAAGTCCGATTTTTGGCTAAAATCAAGGTTTTTGAGCTTATTTTTCACTAAAATAAGCTATTCTGAGCTCATTTACACCTAATCCAGGTATATTTATTATTATAATTTTCTATACAAAATTCTTCCAAAAAATTCCTGAGGGGGGTAGCGGCCGGCTGAGGGTCAGGTAGGTCAGAGCCTGAGGGGAGGGCCAACCCCCCTCAGCCCCCATTTGCTCATGTCTGGGTATATCCCCACCGCCCGTATACGTAAGTCTACTGTTGTTTGGGTATGGCATTTTCAGGAATCGGTTCGGTATGGGTACCGGTATACCGGTATTTATTCGGTATTTGCTGAAAATGTTTTACAAAGTTAAAACACTGTATTTTCCATTTTTAAGGCCATGAATTTAGTCATTTTTTAGCTCAGAGATTATAAAATCCATGAAAACCAATGGGATTACAGTTTTTAGGAATTTTTGAAAATATTTTTTAATTTTACTCGGGTGAAAATTGTTTCTTTAAATAATTTTGGCTAAGAGAAATGCTTCGATTGTACTGTAGTTTTCAGGTCTGCTACTGTACAGTATGGAGATCTAACGAGCAGTGACAAAATGTTTGGCTATTTTGTTGATTGTGAATGTACTGTACATGAAGTACATAGAGACTTGATTATTAAGCGGCAGTGTGAAGTTAAGGCAAAACTAGACCAACGTTTTCTAATGACAAAGCAAGTTTGGAACAGGGAGTTGGGTCAGAGAACAAAAAATCCTTCAAGCTCGATATTTTTGAGGGATATTGTAATAGAATGTGTTTATGCATCACCGAAAAATACAAAATTTCAAAGAAAACAATGTGATCACTAAGCTGGACAAAAAATACCGATTCCCAAATACCTGGGTATTCCCAAAATAATCGGTATACCGGGTATGGGTATACCTGGAATGGGTAGGTATTTATTGGGTAGGTATTCCCAAAAATACCCATTTTTCGGTATGGGTTCGGTATACCCAATCAACAGTACAAGTCCACCGATGACAGGGTATAATTGCAGGTCACATAACCCCGCCGATTGCCGCCAATTGGCGAATGTCGCTAGGATTACCCCACCCATCTGCGGCGGTAGGCGGGTTTTCCTGACTACTACTGTTTTAAAAGCGCAGTGTGTAGCATGTTTGTGTTATTGGCTGTAGATAACAGCTGAAAAGTTGTTATTCCGTACTGTACAAAAGAGATAAAACGTTTTTATTCATATGAGGAAAAGTCGCGCAAGGAATAGTTGCGCGAGGAAAGGTCGTAGCTAGGAAAAGTCGCGTGAGGAAATGTCAGTGAGGAACTGTTGCGCGAGGAACTGTCACGTGAGGAACTGTCCGCGAGGAAAAGACGTGATACCCCAGTTACCGCATATAGGCGAAACTTCCCCTCCTCTCTTGTTGGGGTACCTGTAGTCTTCCGCGATCTTTCGCGCCCTCTCACGTTCGTCCTCTGTACTGCCGAAAGTATCCCCGATACTTGCTTGGCTGTGCGCTCTGTGGCTACTATGCGCCTTCTCTGGAAAGGTGCGCTTAGGTCCAGTTACCGTGGGTGTAACGGTTTTGACAGAGACTCCTCCATTGCCACTGCCGGTTGTTTCTCCATCGCTTCCTCTGGTTCTCCCTCAACGACACGAGGCTCCCTCATTCCCTCTGATTTCTCCTTGGGTTCCTCTGCTGCCACCGCTGGCTGGGCGACAGTCTTAGGTGGTAAGTTTGGCCTGTGTTTTGGCCGATGCCTGTGTCTCTGCGATCTGCGCGACCGAAGGACGCATTTGGACTTGCCTGATGCTGCTGGCTGGTCCTCCTCCTCCATCAGGTCGTCTATCTGTCCCTCCTCCTTCTCCCCCTCCTCTGGCGGTTCGCTCGGCCCTACGGGTTGCTGGTCAGCCATCTCTGCCCAACGCTGCGCACTGCTCAACTTGAGCCAACACAACACAAACAGTAGTTTGTCTGGTGGTAGTAGTTGCGTTTTGCAGCACTCCAAACTGCAACAAGAATGTGTGTTTTTGATGTAATCATTGTAGATAGCTGGGAAAAACAAAACACGCCAAGCAGTCAGTGCAGCAAGTACACTAGGTGCCAACACCACCAAAGGATGCAAACGAAATCCCAGCAGGCAGATAAAGTATTTTACCGCCAGGTAGAAGGGCCCACCGATTCACTCGTTTTGAGATGACATGGGTGACAGTAGTAGTATCCAATGGTAGCTAGAATTAGGTAGCATGACTCAAGTAATTTGGCACGACTCCGTTGCGCCAACGAGTCCCTCATTACTACTCCCGCGCCTCTATGCAACTAGAGGGGGCCGATGGGTGGCACTAAGGTGCGATCGGTTTTGTAAGCAATCATGGCTGCCCATTTAGGATCTTGTTTCTGGTGCAGTGCTGCCAGTCGTTCGATGTCCTGTTTGGCTGGGACTTGCATCAGAGGCAAGCTGTCTAACATATGGACTCTATCTTGATACTGTCCCATCGCGCCCATCACACAGACATTCATCAACTCAGGCTGATGCAGCAGAGGCAAAAGGTCTAGTCCGCAATCAGTGAGATAACCCCAGAATGGGAGACTGATCGGCATGTTCACATTAACTTGCATTACTAGCAGGTCATCAAAGGGCACTCGCTGCATAACCAGCTCAGCAGACGGTTTTCCCTCAGCAAGGCTGATGTCAGAGATGCCGAGTGGATTTCGCTCCTCCAGCTTGTCATGAGGCATTCGCAACAACGCATCGGCTCCATAGTTGACTCGTCTGGGTCGATAGACAATGTTCGGCATGATTTCCTGGATTTGCAGAGCCTATCGAGCCAGGTGTTGCACTAACTGTTTCTCCTGTAGATAGCGAATGGCGTTGTGATCAGTGATTATGGTGACTTGGTGGTTGAAAATGTACACCCGAAATTGTTGAATGCCATAAATGAGTGCTAGGCATTCTTGGTCAGTCGCACTGTAGTTGAGCTCGTTCAGTCAGAGACTTCGGCTGGCATATGCCATGGGGTGGCGTTGCTTTTTCTCATTCTCCTGAGCGAGAATGGCTGCGATCGCGATCCCCGAGGCATCGGACTCGATGCTAAATGGTTTCGAGAAGTCCAGGTAGCACAGCACGGGGGTGTTGATCAAGTGTTGGATGAGAGTTTGTTTGTTTGTTTGTTTATGAGTTCCACTGTCCTGTCGGACAGCTCAGGATACCCCTAGCTCTTTTCAGAGCCCTTCAATGGGGTAGCCCTGTCTCTAAACAACCCTCCCCTTTGCTGCCATTAGGTGCAACGGCAGCGCCGGTTTGGTTCCCATTTACCTACTGGCCATCACCGGCTTTCGGCGGTCTGAAAGTGAGCGGCAGAGAGTGAGAAAGGCCTCCTCCTGAGCATCGCCCCAGTTCCATGCTGTCTCCTTTTTTTACCAACTCGTGAAGTGGCGCAGTGATTTGCGCGAATCCCTTGATGAATCTGCGATAGTAGCTACAGAATCCGATAAAGCTCCTCAACAGCTTCAAGTTTGTCCATCGAGGCCAACTCTTGACCTTCTCGATCTTCTCCAGGTGTATGCATTCCATCAGCACCGTTCTGGAAGCCCAAAAACAGCACATGTGGGCAAATTGCACTTAGTCAGATTGATTAGAAATCCAGCCTTATGTAGTGCTCGAAACACCTGATCCATCAGACTCTTGTGTTCCTCCAGAGTTGCCGAGATGATCAACATGTCGTCCAAATAGGTGAAAACGCGTGTTGCATCGATGTGTCCAAGAATACGCTGGGCGACCTCCTGGTAGAATGAGGGTGCATTGCACAGTCCGAAAGGCACTCGCTCAAACTCGTAGAGTCCCTTATGGGTGATGAAGGCGGTCTTCTCTACACTATGTGGATGCATGTGTAGGTTGGTGAATCCCGAGCGGATGTCCAGTGTCGAGAAGCAGGTGGGTTTCACCTGTCCGATGGCGTCTAGTAGGTCGTTGATCCAGGGGAGAGGAAAACGATTCTTTTTGGTGACTTTGTTTAGCTCCCGAAAATCTACGCACAAGCGCAGGTCTCCGTTCTTCTTGATTACCGGCACGATAGGCGACGCCCAGGGGCTACGTGAGGGGGGGCGTATTATGCCAGCCTCCAGCCATTCAGCGATTTTCTCCTCCACTTTCGGTCGCACGTGAAAGGGAAGCCTCTGCAACGCTTGCCAAACCGGTCTCTCCACTTGTAATAGATGCGTCTGTGCCCCTACCCCATGGCTGTGCTGATCAAACTTCCAAATTTGGATATTTAGTGCTCTATTGCCACGAGTTTTGGCTCGTTCCCCAGCCTGGCTCAAAACCCACCACAAACCCAGCCTTTTGGACCTGTTTTATGCAGGCCAAAATCATTGTTTACCCTCCAGGGGAATCCATCACTAACCAAATAATTTGCAGCAATGAAGACTGCTGAAAACCGAGCAGCTAAAAGCAAACTCAACTGAGCAAATCAAATATCTAACCTCAAATTGGTAAATTGCATATTCTGTGTGCAGAGTGAGCAAAACGTGAAGGTTCAGTGCAAGAATAGACAATGTTGAGGATAGCTGTCAAAAGCTGGGAGCCTGAAGTGTTCCACTGTGCCACCCAGCAGCGTCAGCTAGGCAGACAGAGCGGGTGCCAAAGGCCGGGATGGCTGATTGAACTGTTGCACATAGTGCTAACTCACTCCAAAATAGATTATCGATTAATTGACGCCAATAATGCCGCTTGGGGAGAATTTAACCAGTCAACAAACCAATGGACAGGACTGTATGGAGATGTAAGAACCGGTTTTAAGTTTAACAGTCAGGCACTTAACGCCGTTTATTGTACCGGTACCTAGGCTAGTGGCACCATATATGGTACCGCAGCCTTAGCATTGTACCGGTACCGATACCATGTAATGGTACCACTCTGTTCAGATTTCGTACCATAAATGGTACTAGTGATGTAAAATTATGGAATTTGAATTTCAATTCAATTACAATTAAATTATGGGCTCAGTTTCTAATTTCAATTAAATTAAATTAAATTAATTGAAATAGTTTTCCATTATTTTCAATTACAATTATATTTTCAATTAAATTATGGAACCTCGGAAAATTTCAATTATGCAATTTTTTCAATTATTTTTACAATTTTTTGAAAATTATTGGAATTTTGCTGTTAAAAGACAGTGACAGTGACTCAGGACTTAGAAAAATGTCCATGTAAAAGCTTAGAGACACCTGGTTGCCCTGCTGCCCAACCAGGAGAGAAACTTTCAAAAAGTTGTCTTTTGAAAACGCATAAAATGGCATTCTGGGGGAAATTTACAGTTAGTTCATTATTTCTATATCAGAGCATAATCTAAAGGCATTTTTGAGCAACATCACTTCCTTTCCTACCTAGGTACCTTTGCCAAAAAGGGGGTGTCAGTCAACCCACCATACATTCAAAAATCACTGTTTTGGCTTTTATGAACTACGAAATATAAAGCAGATCATAAAATATTACAAAACATAGTGAGGTCAGTATAAAGAGGTGACAAACCCTAAATAGGTTTTTATTTGAAGTCCTTAGCGCCTCTAATACTTACACATTTCCTTGCATTCATAACAGGAAATAATTGAAAATATAATTGAAATTCCAGTCGAATTTCAATTAAATTACAATTAAATTATGGCCCAACTTTTGAATTTCAATTAAATTAAATTAATTGAATTGAAATTAAAAACGGGTCAATTACGCGAATTTCAATTACAATTAAATTTTATTTTTTACATCACTAAATGGTACCGGCACCATATATGGTATTGTCACCATATATGGTATCGGCACCCATGGCAATGGGTAAAGGTACCATATATGGTGCTGGTAACATACATACTATATGGTACCACCTTATATGTTGTTGGTGGTACCATAAGCGGCGTTAAGTGGATTGGGTGTCAATAGGTCCCAAACGTCAACAGGGCCCACGTCAACAGGTCCCAAACGGCAATAGGTCCCCTGCGTCGATAGGTCCCAAGCCCCGTCGACAGGTCCCAAACGACAATAGGTCCCCTATGTCGATAGGTCCCAAGCCCCGTCAATAGGTCCCAAACTAAATTCGGCTGACTTGCTAAAGGCCGGCAACCGGAACTCAAGTGCCCTCAAGGCATGGGCTGTCATGATAAAACATAATTGAGGCGGCGGGCGGTGAATACAGAAGGAGGAGCGACAATGAATGACCTGGACAGGGTACAAGACAAAAGGTGGACCCCGGTAATAAACAGATCATGCCTCTTAGTTGCATATTGCAATAGAGTGAGGTGGAGGCGCGTGTTCATTCCTAGGCTGTTGCTACATAATTATGGCCGATTACGGACGGTTTGAGGAGTTCTGTGCTAAAACTGAGCGTGGTACTCATCCCATGCTTCATTACCAAAGCGTACAACACGCTGGTTTTGTCTTTGAATTCGCATACAAAAGAGGAATTTTTATTACTATGCTATAAAGCCTTGGCTGGAGACACGCACTTTAAAACAGAAGAGGGATGGCGCTTTATCGCCTTTAATTTGCTTAGTGGTTTGGGACCAGTAGCCGTTTGTGCCTGACAAAACCAGATATTACCTTAGTTTAAATTTAGTAGTGAACGGATTTTTAAACAAGCACATTTCAGTCTGTAATTGCTATACTATTAAAGCTAGAAGTTTAGTAACTGCACTAAGCAAAGCTCATTTTCTGGGCTACCGAACCATTCATCGACTGCCGGTATGTACGAGTCCGTCCGGCAGCTACAAGACTGTAAAGGCATTTATTCTTAACCAAATCGGCAAAAATCATTAAAAAGCGAAATATTGATGAAAAAATTAGAATCCAATAAAATCACTTAGCACCAAGGGATTTTTGGCCATGCTGAATCAAAATATTTAATTTATTTTGGAAATATCCTTTTGGTTTTAAACAACTGGCATATCGAGCGTATGTAAACGTGTTCATAATGCTGCCTGCAGATTTCACCCAGTCTGTGAAAGCGAGGGCAGCAAAAGCATAATGAGGGAGGGCGCAAAACTTCGTTTTAAGTTGCTTAATTGCTCGGGAAATGTTGACGCAGGTCGGCTGTAGTCGTTTGGGACCTATTGACGGAGCTTGGGACCTGTTGACGCAGTCGGCTGCAGTCGTTCGGGACCTGTTGACGTTTGGGACCTATTGACGGGACCGGGGACCTATCGACGCAGGGGACCTATTGTCGTTTGGGACCTGTCGGCGGGGCTTGGGACCTATCGACGCAGGGGACCTATTGCCGTTTGGGACCTATCGACGCGATACCGTTAAGTGCCTGACTGTCTAACGTTTACATACACTCAAGCCAAGTTTAGGTTATGGATGGTGGTGTCGATATGATTGCTTCATTGTACTTCATGATTTCAAAACGGTGGTCATCTTTCGACTTCAGTCTTCCAGTGGACCAAGTTCGCATCGCTCTACTGACCAGCTCGCAAGAAATCGATATCTTTGCTGCAGCATTTCAAGTGTTCCGAGCGTTCGACAGAAAACTCTGGCTCACCACTGTTTCGCTGCTCATTCTTCTATTGATCTCATCCAAAATGATTCACCGTGCAGCCGAGAGGCTGTTGCAACAAGCCCCCAAACCATGGCAGATTTTTCGAATGTCCCTTGGACAGGCTCATGCAGAGAGCAGTACACTCAGCTTGATCTCCAGTCAAATTCTTCTTATCTTGGTCGGCTATATGTTTATACATCTGCTCATCTTATACCAGGCAGTGTTGCCTAATCATTTGTTAACTCCGCAAAGAAGAACAGCTTTCGATACAAGCTCAGACTTGCTTCAAGCACTGGCCCGAGGTACGTACACTGTGTTGACAAGTGAAGAAAGTAACTGGTTTGTGGAGCTAACAAAGTCTTCGGATTTGCCCCTATTCCGCCAGCTCCGGGAGCTAAAGCGACGAGATCTGTTCACCTTCGATGCTGATGGTCTCTCTAGGTACAAGAGAATAGCGAATGGAACTTATGTCTACCCTATAGATAAACTAGAGGCACTGTACTGGCTGGAAAAGTATTGTCTAACGTCACAGATAAGTATGACTCCCTGGGACGAACGATTTGGAGTTGAACCTTCGCTAGCTACAGGATTTTTGTTCACAAAGGACCACCCTCTGATTCCGCGGTTCAACGCTGGTCTACTTGTGGCTTTGGCAAAAATGGACAGTTTGGTGGAGAAATATTACAACAGTAGAATGAAGTGTCTGGACAGGCAACCCGTGCCGCAAACCAGATTCAAGAAGTTGCATGTGTTGTCTTTGGGAGGGTCCTATTTGATGCTGCTGATTGGATTCGTCTGTTCGGCTGTTGCACTGATTTGGGAAAGTTGCAGTAGACCTTTGTGCAACTTTATCAAACAAAAACTAATCATAATAGCTGGACATTGACAATTTTAGTTGGCAGACTAGGCAGTAAAGGAATCGTGATTGTTAGTGTGAGTGTTAAACTTGTTCCGTACGTAGGTATCAGACTTGTAGGAAATACTGTTGCTAAGTAAATTAGAAGTATAATTTTAATTATATTTTTTAGAAATTTACTAATAGTACAAGTAAATTATTTGGTAAGTAAATTATAATTTTAATTATATTTAAAGTGAATTTCTGCATTAAGCAAATTATAAGTATAATTTTAATTGTATTTTTAGAAATCTACTAATATAAAATACAAGTAAATTGTTTGGTAAGTAAATTATAATTAAACTATATTTCAAATAAACCAAATTTAGGAAATAGGAATACCAAATAGGAAACCAAATTTGCTTTGAGTGAGATTGATTATAAGAAGATTCAATATACAGGGTGCGTAAAAAAACAACTCCGCTGATTTTTCGCTGTAGCAACCGCAAATCTCAACCGACTTGAATGATCCTTTTTTAAATGGATGAAAGATAAATAAATTCTTCGTAAAAGATCGCTACAGTTTTTATTAATGTATTCTACTTAGTTCTTGAGATGTTTGCCCTCAAAGTCAAAACATATTTTGGCAAAGAAAATTTCACCAATGTTTCAAGAATTTATCAAATTTTCGCTCGAAAAAGTTTTCACTCAAATCGGTTGAGATTCATGGTTGCAACAGTAAAAAAATCATTTTAATCACTCTTTTTCATTGCGAAAATCTTTGTTTTGACTTTGAGGGCAAATATCTTCAGGAACTAAGCAGAGTATTAAAATATAAATTTCATCAACCGTTCAAGAATTTATTTATCTTTCATTTAAAAAGGATTCATTCAAATCGATTGAGATTTGCGGTTACTACAGTGAAAAATCTGCGGGGTTGTTTTTTTGACAGACCCTGTACGTTATAGCAAAAATTAATTTTGGTTATTGAGGATGATAATCAAGTTCCATACTAAATTATTGTATTGTATTGTATTGTATTGTATTGTATTGTATTGTATTGTATTGTATTGTGTTCGGTAGGTACTAGGTATGGCCCGTTTCGGTAGAGGTACCTAGGAAGAAAAAACCGGTCGAAAATAGATGTAAAAAGTGTAAACCTCTGTTAATTTTGTACTGCTAGTTCGATATGCATTACTGTTTTGCTATATTGTGCATTGTCGTACATAACTTTGCAAGTGAATTTGAGTAAAATGCAGGGTATCATTATGTATCTATATTTGGTTCTTGTCTTGCTGTACTTTTATGCTCGTCTATCAATTTCGCTGAAATTTTAACGCAACATGCACAAATCCTTAGAATTTTTACTCTCAAAAACTTAGCCTACTCTGCCAGTTCAAAATTAAGAGTAAGTAGTTGAAGTAAGAGCCTTGGCTAAAATTTTGAGAGTAAAAATTCCGAGGATTTGTGCATTTTTTGCTAAAATTTCAGCACCATTGATTGACTAACACAAACTAGAAACAGCAAAACGAAATGGATGGTGGATAAATTGATTACCTGTACATTAGATTGACCTTTTTGAAAGGGATGTTTTCTCTATGGCCTTGCCTTTGCCGAGAAACATGGAAACTCTAAGATTTACCAAGTTTGATTCAGAGTCAGCCAGGTTTGTGTTGTGCAAATCGATACCTAAAAAGCAAATTGGTGGGCGCAGAATTGGAAGTAGCGTGCGTTGTGCCAATTAAAGAGAGTAAACGCAGCTGGGCGCATAAATTACGGGTGTCCAGTTCATTGTGAAAAGTCTATTACTGGTTTGTTAAGTGGGAAACCTTATTGACGAGCTTTTACGATCTCTCCTTTCCTCTACTCTATTATGGGCGATCTATAGTTTAGCATGAAATTGCTGTTGCTTCTCTCTGCTATTATTTCTTGCTATTCTGTCCCGTTAAATGTTACAAAAACTAAGCTAAATGACACGATTGACGACTATTATTATGAGATGTTGGAAAGTGTTTCGTGCTTGAATGGAAAGAACGTTGGAGGACTATGTTTGTGCTATGAAGGTTTCACTGGAGAGTTTTGTGAAAGGCTACTTTGTGGTAAATGAAGTTCTAGTATACTTAATCGATCTTCTAAAGACTATTTTATATGTTCTCAAAACTATTGTAAGAACTCACTTAAGAAATGTATCCTAAAGTTTCACGTTTTATAGAGTATGGCGAATGGCAAAGCTTTGTCTGCAAATGCATTGACAACTGGACTGGAAATCGGTGTCAATATCCCAAATGTCAGCACGGCAGGCTAACTTCAGAGTACGCATTCTTTTAATAATTTTAAAGTGAAACAACACTCAAGGGGTTCTACGAATTCCATAAGTGCACTACTTAACTACATACAGGGTGTGCCAAAAAACAACCCAGCAGATTTTTCGCTGTAGCAACCGCAAATCTCAACCGATTTGAATGAATCCTTTTTAAATGAAAGATAAATACATCCTTAAAAGATTGTTGAAATTTTCATTAATTTACTCTGCTTAGTTCCTGAGATATTGGCTCTCAAATTCAAAACAGTGATTTTAGCAGTGAACAAGAGGGATATTTTAATTATTCTGCACTTCGTAATAAAAGGGATTTCTGCTACTGCTAAGGGCTATTGGAGGCTTCACTGGTGACACAGAAACTCGGTTTACTTCAACATTAAAGTATCTTTAGCCCCAGCAGCAGGAATCTGCTTTATTATGAAATGCAGCGGAATCGCTTTTGTTCTTTGCCAAAATCTGCTTCGACTTTGAGGGCAAATATCTCAAGAACTAAGCTGTGAATCTCAATAAAAATTACACCACTCTTTGTAGAATTTATCAGTTTTTCATTCAAAAACGGATTCATTCAAATCGGTTGAGATTCATGGTTGAAAAGTAAAAAATCTGCTGGGTTGTTCTTTATCACTCTTCTTCATTGCCAAAATCTCTGTTTTGAATTTGCGGACAAATATCTCAGGAACTAAGTAGGCTATCTTAATAAACGTTATATCAATCTTTCAGGAATTTATTTATCTTTCATTTAAAAAAGGATTCATTCAAATCGGTTGAGATTTGCGGTTGCAAAACGTCGGTCCAAAACTGCTGGAAACTTTCTAGCAAATTGATAGCAAATAGATAGCAAATTTCTAGCAAATAGCAAGTTAATAACAAATTAAATTTGAAATTGCAGTGTCTAGCAAGTAAATAGCTAGTAAATATAATTTCTGACAGTTGCAAGCAAGTTAATTAGAAAATAAATTAACTGGGAAACAGTACTGGAAAGTGCGTGGAAACTGGTTCTCTGTTCGAATTTTATCATCTAGAATACAGGGAGGAAAAATATCTGGCTAGAAGTTTGATAGAACTCTCAATAACACTTAGTTAGCGCTAACATAAGTTGGTTGAACGTTTGTTTTTAAGTCTGCGATCCATTTATCACTGCTGAAACTGAGTCTCGTGGTTAAAAAGTTTAGTTGTTAGCGAAGTGTCAAGAGTTTGACCACCAAATAACAGAGAATTCCATTGGGTCGTGTTCTCAAAGGCGCGAGGGTACACTAACCAGCATTTATCTCCTCCAGGTTGTTGACCTTTCGGAGATAATTAAAATTCTCTTCTGTTGCCTGGCAAAGAGTAGACAGTAAAGAGTAAGTGGTGAATTTATCTGTAAAATGAGGAATATGGTCTGCATATATAACAAACATACAATTTTCCGTTACAAAAATGAGATCCAGTTAGTGTACCGGGTAGGTAACTGGCACTCTGCGAACTCACACTAAAGTGTTTGTTTTAACGACTTGTGAGCAAGAATGCAATTTTCCAATCCAGATTACTGCTTCTTCCGTGTGAACAGCTGTAGTTGACCAAAGTTTTCATTCGTATGCTGAATAGAGTAAATAAGATGGAAGTGCAAGAGCAGTTTTAGACGGACCTGTCGTTGTTTCGTCTCTTACTTTGGAGAGTTCTGCAGTCAGAGCTTTCGAGTTTCTTCGGATGCCTTCACTTTGCGGGTGGTGGTAGGTGTGGTGCTGATCGCGCTGGTCTTGTTTATTAGCTTCGGTTTCTGGTTCACCCTCTCCAGCCCGACCAGAACTCTGCAACTCGCACCAAACTACAATCAACTGCCGGCGCTGATCGAACAGGACGAATTGAAAGCCGAATTGGGAATTGGACAGTGACTTCGAGATGAGATACATGCAAAAATAAAATCTTTTATTCTTCCTGCTGCTGGTTTTGCTACTATGTAATCGTAATGTACTATTTTGAATGTTATAAAGACCCCCGAGGCTTTTCCAACACTCCCTCCGATTGTCTGGCAAGTAATTTTTTCAGCCAACTGTAATCTTTTAGAATTTCAGACACCAAAATTGCTAAAATCGCCTGTAAAACAACAGTTTTTAGCTGTATTTGAAGTCTGATTAGCGATTTTTGTCGATTTTTAGACAAAATTGAGATTTTGACCATTTTTATAAGTATGGAACACCCTCCCCTGCAGTTTGAGCTCAACCCCCCGACCGGTGCCAGACCCCAAACTCCACTCCCCTCGGCGGGTGGCCTGTTACATGTAGTTACAGAACCGGCATGTACCTTCTTCTAACGCAAAAAGGTGTATGTTTCTGTGGTGACCCCTTTAACCCCGTGTTACACACCGATTTATAACTTTTCCGATAGTTTTCGGCTGCCGCTATCTCTTATACACATGTTTTTCGTTCGGCAAAATTTGTCGATTACCAAAACTATCGGATAAAGTTATCGGCCAACGACCAAAACTAAAGTGGCCACTAAATCCAAACTGAAAGCCACTAAAGTGGCAGGTGAGTTGCAAGGGGTTAATACAATTAGCTTTATCCACGTTTCTTGGTTAAACCACCTTCTATTTGGGCTCAAATACAGCTAGAATAGGCAATTGCTTTTCAGTTTTTCAGGCAAATGCTATTTTATGTAAAAAAAAGGTTTAAAATTGCTGAGGACGATGACGTTTTTTGCATCGCGACAGTTTCAGGATGCTGTACTGGACGTGTACAGATAAAAACATGCATTACATGAACTATCCGTATCAATTGACATGTCCATATAACTAGCATGCGTGATGTATTTTGTATAGGACTAATCAAGCATGAGAACGAGACATACTTACGTGTGTATGCGTAGACCAAATGCAAATGATTGCAGTGCACCGTAAGTGCGAGTTAAGTTTTAGTAATCTTTTTAATTTTTCTGAAATCTTCGTTCAGTATTTACGAAGTGTTTATTGTTTGTAAAGTTCTAATTGAATGCGGCTTGTTTTGTTTGTTGCGTGCATTTTGAAATGATTATATTTATGACAGTCAGGCACTTAACGCCGTTTATGGTACCGACACCATATAAGGTGCCGGTACCATATATGGTACCACCACAGGCCCCGAAAGTGGGGCACCATATATGGTGACGGTACCATATACAGTGCCGGTACCAAAATATGGTACCATTACCCTAGGTACCGGTACCATATTTGGTACCGGCACCTTATATGGTGTCGGTACCTTAAACGGCGTTAAGTGTCTGACTGTACGTATGAGCGATTAGAAATGTTCAATAATTGTTGCGTAGGTACTGCATATCAAACCATTGGCCTCTCTGCTGAACTTTAACTAAGAATTAGTGATTTTGCCTGTTTTCTAGTGCTAGAGCTTCTACTATGTACTAAATACAGGGTGATTCACATATCCCGCCCGGTTTCGCAAGCTCAGAACTTTTTTGTTTCTGGACGAATCTGCTGATTTTTTAATATGATGTGTGGACACACATCAAATTTTATTGTTTCAAATTTCAACAAATTCCATAAACTACGTCACTAATTATGCACTTCAACGTGGTGGTCACTGTTTTCAATCAATTTCTGCAGCCGCTGGTGGTATTCCACCCTTCACGCTGGTTGGTGGACGCTTTTCCGAGTTTTGTTGGACACACTGCCCCTTTTATAAGGCATTCATGCCACCAGCGGATGCTGGTATCTCTTAGAGCCTCGTCCAATTTGCAGGCGGAACATTCTCAGTGCTTTTGGTGCACTCAAAGTGTACCGTGCATTTTAGACGTTCCTTCACCGAAAAAGTTATCGCAACTGCTAAAAACGTCAGTTTGTGTTGAAAAGTGAATAAAGCGTCAAGCCACTATGGTTTAAGAATTTTTTCAACACTCAAACACTAGCCTAATCGCGCACAAGCCAAATGTATTTAGCGCCAATGTTGGAAATTTCAGTTTGCGGTAGAAGTGCCCGTTTCCAGGCATTTCGAGATGAAATAAGCTGAAATTTTGAACAATAAAATTCATAGTATATCCACATATCATATCATATCCAAAAATCAGCCGATTCGGTCCACAAACAAAAAAGTTCTGAGCTTGCGAAACCGGGCGGGATATGTGAATCACCCTGCACCTAGTTTGTTTGTTTGCGAAAATTTTGATCGATAGGAGGTATTCTGATTCTTTATGCTTTCAGCATGTCATAAAGCTTAATTATATTGAATAATATCCAATTACGTTCTGGTGCATTGGTGCATTCTGGCCAGCCTCAAACTATTATTTATGGTCCTAATTAAATAAGTCGCTTAGCACCCTGTCACGTTGACACCCTTGCTAGTATATAGACTGTTTCAGTAAGTCTAGTACAATGTACATAGCTTACGATAGTTGTCCTAATATAAATAGAAAGATGGCCGAAAATTTGGATATACCCCTTTGGGGAAGACTCCACGCCATATGACGTATGAAAGTTAGCGCGGTATTGGAGTACTGTCCCGATTAGGAACAATATCCTAAGTCAATAGCGGAACTACCGGATTAGCGTTTCCAATCCTAGGGGCGTAATATTGAAATCGGCGCGATTAACCGAGTTCTTTAAATCTGGAGCCGATTAGGATCTGATTGGTTTTGATTTCGGGCGTGCATGATTACAATTGATATCTAATAGCGGTCTAAGTCGAAATAAAATCAAATCGGAACAGCGTCATATAGCGGTTTCAGTTCCTAGTCATTTCTAATCCTCCCACATAGCCCGAACGACGAATTTCTAATCGGAACGCCCTCCTTATCGGATTAGCGAGTCACAATATAGTCAAAATTTCAAATTAGTTCGACAAGAATTTGTACGACGTTAGATGGTCTGCTCGAAGGGGATACTGTACAGTCAATTCATACATACAGGTCTGCCCCCTTCCCGCTTAGGCCAAAGCCCTCCGGATGGAATCCTCCGAGATGATTTTCCGACCCGCTCCGATTTTTTTCGGAAGTTTTAAGCAAATTTTTGCGATTTTTTGCACTTTCAGACACAAAAATTGCCAACATTGCCCTGTAAAACAGCACTTTTTTTTTAGCTGTACGTATTTCAGCCCGAATTAGCGATTTTTGACGATTTTTAGCTGACGACCTGTTACATGTACGTATGAGTCAAATCAAGAATGCATAAAAGAGTAGCAAGAATGTGCCGCTCAGCTGCCGGCCGAGTGTCGATGCGCTGTACCAAAATTACTGGAGGGGTCGCGAAATTCGCGACCCCTCCAGTAATTGCGCATGCGCTTTATTGCAGCGCAACCTGATTTTTTAGCGGGTTATTCAATCTGTTTTTGGGAATATAGCTGCCGCCGTTGATTTCTCAAGTCTACGGCAACATGATAAAGGGAAAGAAAGGTAAAAAAGCTGGAATATGCAAGCAGGTGGCATGTGTACATAACCAAGCTCATGTGCTGCGTTCAAAATGGAAAAATTCACAAATGCAAAAAGCCTGATGCATTTCACAGATATCTTGCAATCTTGCCTCGCAATTGGACACTTATTTTAGTTATTGTGATGATTGAAGATCTTACACCACCTATGCAATGAATTGCCGTTGTAGAAAATCACTAGACATTTTGTTGACGTCATTCTTGCTCAGAAATCAGGTTGCGCTGCAATAAAGCGCATGCGCAATTACTGGAGGGGTCGCGAAATTCGCCACCCCTCCCGAAATTACTGGAGGGGTCGCGAATTTCGCGACCCCTCCAGTAATTTTGGTACAGCGCATCGACACTCGGCCGGCCGCTGAGCGGCACATTCTTGCTACTCTTTTATGCATTCTTGGTCAAATAAACCGTACAGTAAGTGAGGCAAAATATCCCTTAACTTATAGAGAGATTATGAGAGTTCTCTTGCTTGAAGTGTTGCTTTCAAAGCCATATTAGGTCGCGTCGCTGGCTCAGTGGGTAGCTCGCTGCCTCTGGGTCACGGCGGCCATTGCATCCCTAGCGACTGTAGTGGGTTCGAATCCTGTCTGACTGCAATTAGACTTCGCAAAGCCCCACCCAGGCCACCGAAAACTGGTCACAGCCATTAGGTAAAATTTGCCATTGCACCAAAGACGCTCCACAAAGTCTGCCGTGATCAATGACGTCAGAAGCTGTCTGACAAACCAACCATGCTGGAGCCCTCTGGCATACCAGCGGCCGTTGGGATCTGTCAGCGGCATGGCGTCAACACGCCAGTCGCTCTCTTAGTGACCGGCACCCAGCAGCATGGCTAGGACTGACTGGCAGTGAAAGAAGGGCAACGTCCGAGATGACGATATCTGGGCTCGCGAAATGATCGTAGGGCTGTACATCGTACGGCCCCCGCCACATTGGATCGGATCGCAGCCATAGTACAGTCAGGCACTTAACGCCGTTTATGGTACCGACACCATATATGGTGCCGGTACCATATATGGTACCGGTACCTAGGGTAGTGGTACCATACATGGTACCGGCACCATATATGGTACCCCCACCTTCGGGGCCTGTGGTGGTACCATATGGTACCACTATCCACTCATATCTCTTAGACGCAGAAAATTTTTGCGTGCCTGGCCATAGGGACATGCAAAGCGTGCCTATAAAATGGCAATCACGCAAAATGTGTTTTTAAAATCACTGAAATTTTCAAAAAAAAACGTGACTGGCCAATCACGCGTTGTATGCAGCACTGTGCATTGTCTGACAAAAAAGCGTGACTGACCAATCACTTTATTTTTGCACTTATATTTTCCAATCACGTTTATGATGAAAACAGCCGCACGCAAAGCGTGATTCAATGTGGGGTACTACTCCAAATGGAGTAGCTTCTGCTAGTAAGTAAGGGATATGGTGTCGGTACCATAAACGGTGTTAAGTGCCTGACTGTAATAGCAACCTAATAAGTAGTTCCTCTAGGACGTTCGAGCTGTGGACGTTGCTTCAAAGCACAAACAAGCCTAACAGGTTCCTCTATGGTGCAATTAGCAGTTGCCTCAACTTCAGAGTTTTGCTCAACTGCCTTCTTAGGAAGCACGCACATAAGCTGCTTATTAAGTTGCGTACAGCTGGCGGCTGCTGCTCGTTAATCCCCTGGCCAACCGAACTGAAAGATGTTCAGTTTTTCGACCATCTCTGCCAAGCTTCTACATATCTATTTAGACATGGAAGCTTCGAAGCCAGAAGCATTTACACTTGCTCTCTGGGCTTGCATCTCTTCAATGTTGCTGCTGCTGGTAACGGGAGTGATCGGCAACCTTCTTTCGATCATCGTTTTTACGCAGCGCAAATTTCGGAAGCATTCTATTAATATTTTTCTCACTTTTCTCAGCTTATGCGACCTGTGTTTGCTGGTGGTGGCTCTACCACAGTCTATATTACCGCCTTTGATGACTGTTTTGCCTGCTCACTCAAACCTTCTGGTCGGAATATTTTGCTTTTCCGCCCTATACCTGTATCCACTGGCAGCTATGCTGCAAAGTGGCTCGGTTTGGTTTCTGGTGGCGATCACTGTGGAAAGATGGGTGGCCGTATGTAAACCATTGCTTGTTGCTCGCTATTTTACTCGGTAAGGTATTTTTTCATGCTTGTCTCTGAGGAAATCTAGGTGTTACTATTTTGGGCGAAAGGATCGATCCTCCTTTCTTTAATTATCTGTTGGATCAGTAGAGATGAAATAATAATATTGGGTATTTGGTGTTGGGTTTTTACCGCCCCCCAATACCCAATAATATTTTACACTAGCTATTTTGTAGATTTTTTGTTTTTTTCTGCGATTTTCTTTCAAAGTTTGCCGTTCTAGAGGATTTGTCATTAAATATAGGGTTTTGAGATGACCTTGATTAAATGCTTTGTGTGATCATGTGTGATTGATTATGAGCTGTGAAAACACAATTGACTTCTTCATTTATGTATTTTTATGTTATACGTAAGTGTTTGAATGCATAGGAAAATGCATAGGTTTTGAGCTCATTCTGAAAAATATTGGGTACTGGCTTTTTGGATATTGTTTCATCTCTATGGATCAGAAATATCGACACATTTCAGCAAAAGAGCAACGTTGATCTCCAGTTTTATCTGCGTTTTGGCGATTGGCTATAATATTGCACGTTTTTGGGAATACCGTGCTGTAGATGGTGCAGGTATACAGCGCATACCTGAGAAGTTCTCTGCTTATATGATTTGGAAGATGTTTGTGGCTAGATTTGTGACGACTTATCTTCTGCCACTGTTGACGTTGATTGTGCTAAATTCGCTGACTTTGAGAGAGCTGATCAGGGCCTCAAGATTCCGTTCACAGATGCGATTTTCACCAACTGAAGGAACCACAACAAAGATGTTGTTGTGGGTTGTTATAAGTATGGTGCTTAATTAACATTCTGTACAATAGTTCTACACGTAACTGAAACTATTTCCTCAGATAGCGAAACAAATACTATCACTACCTACCCTACAATACACCTACACTACACCATGATACACTGCACTGCGCTGCGCTGCGCTGCGCTGCACTGCACTGCACTGCACTGCACTGCACTACACTACACTACACTACACTGCACTGCGCTGCGCTGCGCTGCGCTGCACTGCACTGCACTCCGCTGCACTGCGCTGCGCTGCACTGCGCTTCGCTTCGCTGCACCACACAACACAGCACAACACAACACACTTTTACTTCACTATAATACACTACTATTAGACTAGACTATTGATGAATTTTGTTTAGTGTTTATCCTGTGCTACACACTATCACTGGCGCTGCATCTAGTCGATGCATTCCTGCCTGACGAATTCCACACTCCTGGTTCTTTAGCCCTTATCATCGGTGACATAAACAACAATCTGATATTGCTGAACTCTGCCACAACCTGGATTTTCTACCTAAAATTCTGCGCCAACTACCGGAAGTCAGCTCTAAAGCTGCTTTGCCGATGCAACAAGCAGCTTAAACGAAAAAAGAGCAAGTCACTGAATCAGTCAGCCTACCAATTCCGTCCTATCAGAACAGCGGACCTGGATTGCTCTGTCAAGTCTGAGTGTGCGCTGAACTTGCTAGAAGTAGGCACGTCACTCAGACGGAATCGATCCTGTGAATGGAGGCTTGAAGCTAAAGATCAAGAGACGAAAAGCAAACAACGTATGCGTCGCAAGAAGACCTGCCGTGAAGTGGCGACACTTTGTCAAGCAGAAGTTCCAGCGATTTTCGTTTATCCGGCGTCTGAATCAAATTTGTGATAGAAACGTTTGTTACTACTGGGTTGGCTGCATCTACAACTTGTGGTGTGCAGCGCATTGTCCATAAGTGTAGTACATACTGCAGTGATTACCAACCTTGTTAGTTATTGCGCTAAAGGAAATCTAAATATTTCAATCAAGCGAAAAGCACAATTAGCCAGAAGCTAAAGCAATAACAGCTAAGAGCAGAGAAATGAATGATTCACCACAGCTGAGCAGCTTATTAGCAAAGCATGCAGGCCGGAACTGACGCAATTATCTACAATGCAGGCGTTTCATGGACCGGCGGCCCAACATCAACTCACACAGCTAGATAGTTAGAGAAGATTGTTGCTCTGAGTTGCTCACTGAAAATGATGACAGTGTTGCTCTGGGTTTGCATTGCAAGTATGTTCGCTCTAGCTGCTAATGGCATCATTGGCAATCTACTTTCACTAATGGTTTTTACAAGTCGCCGTCTGCGAAAGAGATCCATAAACATTTTTCTCACTTTCCTCAGTCTCACCGATCTGCTCTTGTTAATCCTGGCTTTGCCGCAATCTGTCTTACCTCCTCTGATGACTGTGCTGCCTTTTGATCAATCCAGACATTTGAGCAAAGTTTTCAATTTCTCTGCCCTGTATTTGTACCCTCTTTCGGCAATGTGTCAAAGTGCCTCAATTTGGTTTTTGATGGCCGTTACGGTGGAAAGGTGGTTTGCTGTGTGTCGACCTTTTACAGTTGGTCTGCGGTTTACACGGTAAGTGCTATTACTGATGAGTAGTGAACATGACAGACGTTTAAGCAGACGAACGCTTCAAATTTCTGTTGGAATCGCTAGTTCTGCCTGTTTATTCAACCTGGTCAGATTTTATGAGTACGAAATGGATGAAAAAGGTGGAATCCGCCGTGTTCCCAATGAAACATCAGTGTATATACTGTTCAAAATTTTCGTTGCCAAACTGCTGTGCACTTACCTGGCACCATTATCAACAATGATTCTGCTGAACATCACAACATTTAAAGAAATAAGCAGATCTCAGATTTTCCGCTCAGCAAACGCTGCTGGGAGTGCTGAACGCAAAACTACACTTATGCTTCTCTGGGTTGTCATCAGTAA
Source organism: Sabatieria punctata (assembly GCA_030248155.1). Taxonomy (NCBI): domain Eukaryota; kingdom Metazoa; phylum Nematoda; class Chromadorea; order Araeolaimida; family Comesomatidae; genus Sabatieria; species Sabatieria punctata. Next base: position 25,691 of record JASANB010003288.1, read on the forward strand.
GTTCCAATTCATAATTGATCAGGCTAGAGGATGACTGACTAGACTAGAATGGGTAGAAGCAATAGTAGTGACAACATTCTCCATAAATGACAACGAAAACATGATGATGTGCCACAATGATGATAATGATGATGATGATGACAACAACAATGACAGCAACAACAATGAGAACAACAACGATTATGACAACAATGACAATGACGATGACGATGATGATGAAAACGATGATGATTACCACAACAACAACGACAATGATGATGACAATGACAACAATGACAGTGATGATGATGACGATGACAATGATGATGACGACAACAACAATGACAATGATGACGACAACGACGATGATGACAATGACAACGATGATGATGACAATGACGACGATGATGATGATGACAACAACAACAACAACAACAACAACAACAACAACAACAACAACAACAACAACAACAACAACAACAACAACAACAACAACAACAACAACAACAACAACAACACCAACACCAACACCAACACCAACACCAACACCAACACCAACACCAACACCAACACCAACACCAACACCAACACCAACACCAACACCAACACCAACACCAACACCAACACCAACACCAACACCAACACCAACACCAACACCAACACCAACACCAACACCAACACCAACACCAACACCAACACCAACACCAACACCAACACCAACACCAACACCAACACCAACACCAACACCAACCAACCAACCAACCAACCAACCAACCAACCAACCAACCAACCAACCAACCAACCAACCAACCAACCAACCAACAAAACAAACAACCAACCAACCAACCAACCAACCAACCAACCAACCAACCAACCAACCAACCAACCAACCAACCAACCAACCAACCAAACAAACAAACAAACAAACAAACAAACAAACAAACAAACAAACAAACAAACAACCAAACAACCAACCAACAAACAACCAACAAACAACCAAAAAACAACCAAACAACCAACCAAACAACCAAACAACCAACCAAACAACCAACCAACAACCAACAAACAACCAACCAACAACCAACAAACAACCAAACAACCAACAAACAACCAACAAACAACCAACCAACAAACAACCAACAAACAACCAACAAACAACCAACAAACAACCAACAAACAAACAACAAACAAACAAGCAACAAACAACCAACAAACAAACAACAAACAAACAACAACAAACAACAAACAAACAACAAACAAACAACAAACAAACAACAACAAACAACAACAACAAACAACAGTGATGACAATGACAACAACAACACTGACCACAACAGTGATGACAATGACAATGACAATGGTTTGGGTGGCAGCAGTGGTGGTGGTGTCAGCAGGGGTGGTGACAACGATGACAACAATGATGATGATGAACAAGAACATCGACAACCTTCACTAGATCAATTTCAGTGTTCATTTCCTGCTACACTCTCTCACTATTTCTTGGCCTCATTGAATCGTTCTTGCCCAGCAAGTTCCATGTACCAGGTTCATTGATCCTAATCTTTGGTGATGTCAATAACTGCCTAATCTTTCTTAACTCCTCCACCACATGGATGTTCTACTTGTACTTCTGCAGCAAGTACCGCAGAACAGCTAGTGATCTGCTTTGCTTTCAACAATCACTTGGAACAGCCCACACAACTTCAGCAACAACACCAATCACCACATACTGGAGGAGATCAACACAGTTACACTGTCAGCAGTCCAGAGAAGTGATTGAACGACCGGCAAAAGGACGACAATCACTCATCACACTGATTGACAGAGACAAATCGATAGCTTATAGAGGCAGAGCTCAGAGCAACTGTGAATGGAGACCTCAAAGACACCAATGTCTGGAACAGATTGGTAGGAGCAACTGCATATCTGCTCCAGAGATCGAACTGCACGGCGTGAATGGGGATGTATTTTTGTAGTCTACAGTCAGTTTGATGGTGATTTGTGAATCGACAGCAGAGGTTGTCAAAATTATAACTTTTCTTGACTTCGTTCCTTTCAGAAGTGGGTGTCAAAAAGAGTTAGTAATCAATTCTAATTGCAATGCACACTGTAAGGGTGGTAAGATAAATGGGGAGTAAAAGTCATCTCAAAGGAGGGTAGAAAATCGTTTAGGGGACGACTCTGGTTGCTGCACCTAGTGAATGGGGAAGGGCAAGCTGACGAAACGTTGCCACTTGCTTAAGTCTCTCTCATTTTCACGCAGAGGCTAGGAAACAATCAGCGAAAACGAGGAAACGCTACACACGACTTTGAAATCGAAACACACACTACATACATTATTTTCACTTTTTTTGCGAGATAGTCAGCTTAGGTGCCGAAGGGACGGGGCAAGTAGGGTCACTTCACGGACGATCTGGCTGATATTAAAATATGTTAAAATAGAGCTCAATCGAAGACCAACAGTGCATTGCATGCCCGACCACCAACAACCCCCTGAACCGGAGCTACACTCCTTCAGAGTTGGGTCGGCAGGGATTTTTGGTCTCATTTCTGGTATCTGACACCCTCCATTCAAACAATCACCCTTCATTCGTTTCTTAAGCTAGGATCCCGAATCGCGTATGTTTGGTAGCTGTTCCAATGGCCTTTCATATTCTGGTACTCCTGTTTCTGGTTTTTAGCCTGGTACAGTCATGTCTCGTTAATCCGGACAAGTTGGGACCAGCAGATTTTGTCCGGATTAACGAATTTCCGGATTAACGAAACAAAATTTAAAAACGTTGTTTTTTAGCTTAATAGCAGTACCGCAATGTTCTCTTTACTGTTAGAATATAAACGTAACGGTTTTATCGAATTTTGCACTACAAAAAGGCTCTAGACAAGTGTAACTCTCTATTTCGGGGACATAAAGTCTGTGATCGAGGTCTGTTTACTGCAGCTACAGAAGTTTGTAATCGCTGTTCCAAGCAACGGAGGCTGAGCACTTCATCTGCCGAAAAGTACTCCATGTCACTTTGGCAGAAATGACTGATTGAAGCCAGGGAATTGAAAGCCTCTAGGTGAGTGGGAGGTGCTTGTGGATTCCCAGCCAGCAATTCTACCTCATTCTCTTCGTCTGACAGATTAGAGGACTCCTGCGTATGAAGAGCGACAAACTCCTCAACTGATGCTTGCTTGCCTCGTCAGTGACTTCCTGGTTATCAATTTCGAGCTACTGTTCTGCCGACATTGGATACTGAATGGCCAAATTCGATCTTTTTTACATTTTTTGCTTAGCTAGCGAAATTAATTGAAATTTTGAGGCGCCAACGTGCGTCCGGATTAAAGAGTCAGGCACCAGAATTTGTCCGGATTAACGAAATCCGGATTAACGAATCATTTAACGTGTAAAAATCGAAGTTGGGACCTGGAAAAACGTGTTCGGATTAACGAATCCGGATCCGGATTAACGAGACATATAACATGGGGGAAAATTGGGACCTGGCCTAATCTTGTCCGGAAGGCGAATATCCGGATTAACGAGGTCCGGATTAACGAGACATGACTGTAGTGAGATATTCACCAAAAACTACGAAATTTCCACGAAACGCCACTCCATAAAAACGAGCATGTGAGATGATCCTGCTTGCCCCTCTAAGCTGACTTCTCGCGAAATGCATCTTAAAAATCGTTTGTTAGGACACTGAACTGTGCCTAATTGCTTTGGTCGTTATGCTGTTTGTTCAGTGCCTAAAAAGAGTCATTCACAGTGATTAGAGCAAACGCTCTTTTCATCAAAACTATAACTAATCCACTTAAGGTGGATCGTGCCAGCTCAAGCCAACTTGTAAGGTTTCTGCCTGGCTGTTTCCAAATTAAGTCTGCAACCATCCACTAGTCTTCAAAACGTGCTTGTTTTCAGAAAAGGAATGAATTTCCAACTTTTTCAAATACTAATGCACATTAGCACTGTTTCTATTTGTCTTCTGACCCTGATGGGGATATGCGGAAATACCCTATCAATTTTGATATTCACACGCCGACGTTTTCGAAAAAGGTCAATTAACATATTCCTGACATTTCTTAGTGCGTCAGACCTCTTACTGCTGACTTTTGCCTTACCTCAAACAATAATTCCACCTCTAATTTCGGTGTCTTCTCACAATTCATCGCTATTATTATTGAGCACTTTTTTCACGTTCTCTGCTATCTACTTGTATCCTCTCGCTACCATGTTTCAAAGCGCTTCTGTGTGGTTTCTGGTGGCGGTTACTGTAGAAAGATGGTTAGCTGTGTGTCGACCTTTGAATGTGGCATCACAACTAACACGGTATTGGTTCATTTCATTATTGCAAACTCTACTATTGATTTTCTGTGTTCTTTTTTCTTTTCAGAAAAAGAGCTCTGAAAATTTCGATTTTAATCTGCTGCTTGGCTTGTCTTTTAAATGTGGCGAGATTTTGGGAGTACATAAAGTCAGAAAGAGGTGGAATTCAACGCGTTCCAGCCAGAGACTCGATCTACATGTGGTGGAAAGTGTTTGTAGCAAAGTTTTTCGCCACCTATTTGGCACCGCTGGTGGCTCTGTGTGTACTCAGTGGCCTGATTTTGAGACAAATGAACTTGTCTCTAAGGTTTAGGGCTCGCTCAGCACGTCAAACGGAGAGAAAAACCACTTCTATGCTTTTCTGGGTTGTTATAAGTAGGTTTCTAGAATCATTTTATGGTTCATTCATTTTTTTCGCTTTTTTGTTCATATATTCATTCATTAAAGCATTGTCCTCTCCTCCTATAGGGTCATGATGATTGTCGTCATGGGGGTTATCATTGTCTAGTGCGGTTATGCTGGGTGTTGTTGTTCACGCAAATCTGGCCAGAAACTAGGCAAACAAACAGTCTAGTGATTTCAAAGACGAACAGCCTGACAGGGTGATTTTGAAACAGTTGATTAAAGAAAGCTTCTATTTACATCACAACTATAGACTTGATCTAGCGTATTTTAGTGTTTGTCTTCTGCTACACACTCTCGCTAATCCTTCATCTGCTCGAGTCCTACCTGCCTGACGAATTCCACGATCCAACCTCCCTTCTAATTATCATTGGAGATGTGAACAACTGTTTGATTTTGCTCAACTCTGCCACTACTAGCCTATTCTATTTGCGTTTCTGTCTCAAATACCGCAAGACAGCGCAACAACTACTCTACTGTCAGAACCAAGAACAAATCAACCCAGCACGATTTGTCACACCGACCGCAACAATCGATATTCACCACAGTCCAGGCTCCGAAAGAAGTGAACTACACTCAGTGAGATCGGCTCTGTTGCCACTGGTGGCCGAAACACGAAACAACCTGGCATCATCAATTCATCGATCTTGCACGCTTGACCAGATACCCCTAAATCAACTAACTGGGCGCGTTGAGAAACTACAGACCAATGTATCTGCAGGGAAGAAAGAGAGAGATTTACCCAGAGCAGGCAAAAGCAGCAGTCAGATTCCGGTGATTGAAGTTGAAGAAGCTTCTACTTCATTACTCAGTGGAATTTACTCTTGAACAAAAGATGTCCACAATTTTGGTTCAGGACTGAGAATGTTCAGTATACTAAAATCACTGATACCAGAATGACTGCATGTTTACCTCTTGACAAAAGTAGACATGCCTGCAAAACTGTACCATGTCTCACATACCTTAGGCTTAGAAATCGCTCACTGGAGAAACTAAAGGACGTATATGTACAATTGTACTCCTCACCAATCTAAACTATCGCTTTACACCTTGTCAGCTGAATAAAAATCTACAAGCCTTCGATGCCTGCAGTTCGGGTATAGGTTGGTTCTATATAGCCTACGTGTTTGTAGCAGATCTGCAGCACGCAAGGCTAGCTAACTTATGTGAAGTGAGGTAGCTAGAATAATCTAGCATGAATACAGCGTGTGCGTAGTTACGATAAAGCTCTTCATTCTTTTGCAAAAGCCCGGTTGGATGCGTTTCAGTCCAGACTTCGCGTCAACAAGCCAATTGAATTTAGCTTTCAATGCATCATTCGACTGACTAATCATTTCTAATATCACGCACGACTTGTCGTGATCGTCTGAGCTAGCAGTAATTAGCAGAGCTAAGCTAACCTACTATGGAGTTTGTCAACCTTGCGCTCTGGCTCTGCATTCTAGCAGTCGCCTTACTGGCGCTAACTGGCATTTGCGGAAACCTGCTTTCGGTGAAGATTTTCTCAAAGAGACGCTTCCGGAAGCGTTCCATAAACATTTTTCTCATCTTTCTAAGTCTGTCAGATCTGTGCTTGTTAGTTGTGGCATTGCCGCAGACCATGACGCCTCCTCTAATGGCCGTCTTACCCTTAGGCAATGACACTGCTACTTTCCAGTCGATTTATTACTTTGCCGCCTTGTATTTGTATCCTTTGTCTGCCATGTGTCAAAGCGCATCTATCTGGTTTTTGGTGGCCATCACTGTGGAACGCTGGTTAGCTGTATGTCATCCATTCCATGCTCTCTTCTATTTTAACCGGTTCGCTTTTGTTTTCGGAAGGCCAAGCTAATTTCCGTAATAGTTGAATGAAGGTCGGTGTCAGTAGAAGCCCTTTGCATGCAACCTCTTTCGATTGATCGTTTGTGCTGGTCACGCAACAGGCCATCTAACCAAACTTGCTTTGCACGATAACTCGGAGTGGGCTGGTCAAATGTATAGAGTAGTCTGAATTAGTCATTGCATATGTGCTGCAGATAACTAAGCATAAAATGTCATGTGGAGAAGCTTAGAGAGATTGTGAATTGTTAGTTTATCTCAAAGACCGCACAAGAATCACTGTCTGAACCGATCGAGTCTTGACCGTTTGCCGTATTCAGCACACCAGCGAGAGCGAGTGAATGTCTCACTCGACTGCGTGCGGCGCTCTGTCAGTCCTAATAATGACCTATTACAACTATTTTGCATACATCATGTATGCACCAAAATCGGTGTTTTAGAACATTTTTTTATCATTTTATGCTTGTTTTAAGCACTTGAACTATACATATCTACATAGCTGCTTAACAGGCACTTTAGCACTATTATTAAATAAAACGAGCTAAATGTAGCTTTTTTAAAATTTTATACCTCTCCACAGGCGAAACCCCCTGGCAGGCAACTCCTCTACAACAACCCCACTCATCCGACCCAGACCTGTGTTACACGTGTGCCTCGAAGGTGATGATCAAAATTTTATTTCATCGAAAACAATATTGGACAGACAAAAACCTTAAACTACTCTAAACGTTACCTAAAGAATTTTGAGTTGGATCTTTTTGGTTCATAGTCAAGCAAGCCGATTTTCGCTGGCAGGTATATTTTGAGAGAGACTGAATTCTCGAGTTTTGAATTCCTCTGCAGCAGTTCAACAAAACTCGACAAGAAATAACCAGCTTATAGTCCAGCTTAAAATAATGCAGCAAACATAGAAATTAAACCAATCTTCTTTCCAGAAGCACAATATTTTCAAAATTGATTAAATTTTACACATTTTTAAGTTTGTAGCGCGTTCTGGGCTCGGCTCGGATCGGACTGTGAGCTTTCTTAACTTAATAAGCTCGCTCGGATTGGGCTAATGAGCCGAATTCCTCCTATTTCAGTAAAGGGTGCACCGTTGTGCATCAAGCCGAGCCGAGCCGAGCCGAGCCGAGCCGAGCCGAGCCGAGCCGAGCCGAGCCGAGCCGAGCCGAGCCGAGCCGAGCCGAGCCGAGCCGAGCCGAGCCGAGCCGAGCCGAGCCGAGCCGAGCCGAGCCCGAGCCCGAGCCGAGCCGAGCCGAGCCGAGCCGAGCCGAGCCGAGCCGAGCCGAGCCGAGCCGAGCTTTTGTCCTGTAGGCTAAACAAAACATTCAGTTTTGATGTGAATACTGAAGCTCAATTGTATCAGACACTGACTGTTAGGCAGGATAGCACACAAGACATGGTAAGGCTACACATTATGATTCTGTTTGCTTGTTGTCCTTTCAGACAGCTCAGGACACCCCTCGCTCTTAATAGAGCTTTTCAATGGAGTGCCCTGCCTACAAACATTCCTCCCCTTTGCTGTCATGACATGAGGTGCAATGGGAGCTCCGGTTCAGTTCCCATTTACCTACTAGCCATCACCGGCTTTCGGTGGTCTGGGTTGGGCTTTATGTCGACTACTTCCAATCGCTTCCAGTGGTTTCGAGCCCACAAACAACCACTCTCACATATGCTGGGGTCGCAGTGACAGACAGGATAGCGCAAACTATCAATGGCCAAAACGCTCCTAGATTAATAATGACTTCTTCCAGCAAGAGATCACTGTGGATTTCCCTAGCGATCTGTTGTGTGGCGTTTGCTTGGAATGCTCCGAGATTTTGGGAGTACAGTGCTTCAAATTCTGGCGGAATACAACGAGATCCAGCCAGAGCTTCCCTATATACGTTCTGGAAAACGATTGTGGCCAAATTCGGCAGCACATATCTAGTTCCACTGTGTACAATGGTTGTACTGAATTTTCGCACACTACGGGAGCTGCAGAAGTCATCTCAGTTGAGGTCTCAGTTCAGAACCTCAATCACCGAGAGGAAAACCACTATCATGTTTTTCTGGCTGGTTATCGGTAAGTAGACTTCAGTTTTTAGCAAAAAAAATCAAGCCATTTGTTCTCAGTTTCCACTTCCTGTTGCTTCTGCGGCCGAAAAACAGGAGAAATTTAGAATTTATGGACAAGACTAGCGTAAATAAACCATTTTTCAGTGTTTGTTCTCTGTTACACTCCATCCCTTGTACTACATGTGGTCGATTCATTTGTCACAGAACGGTTCCACAGTCCTGGGTCTCTACTTCTGATCATGGGTGATGCAAATAATTGTCTCATCTACTTAAACTCATCAACCACTTGGGTTTTCTACTACATATTCTGTTCCTATTATCGAGAATCGTTTGTACAGCTGATCTGCACTAAAATGCTGCACCCAGCAAGCGCGCTGACATTTTTCGTGCCTGCTCCGAGGAAAGCTCCAGCTCCAATGAAACTGAGAAGTGTGAAGTCCGACTTTTTTCTCAGTCGAAGAAGTCATCAAGTGTTCAGGTCGAGGTCGGTCGATCACTGTGGAATTCAGCTGAACAATTATAGCAGAGCAAGCAGAAAGCTGACGACAAAGCCACTGATTGTGCCCGAAATCCGCGTTTCAAAACCCACTACTACAATGTCTACTTAGGTCAATGTTTGTGACCTTTCTGGGGGTATGATTTACCTGGTCGTAGCATACATAGAATGTAATTCAGTTAGTTGTAAACATTTGTGAAGTTTCAATTGTTATGGAATCTCAATAAACAGGCCGCAATGTATACTGCACCACTAAATCGGTCCGCATTGCAATGACTATTTGTGGTCTACAATGCCTAAAAGCTCAGCTGTCTAGTATGATTTTGAAAAATCAGCTGTACAGACCAAGGTCCAAGGTAATTTATGGACGCTCTCCCATAAGCCGACGAAACAAAGTGGTGGTGACATAAATTTCCCAAATTATATTATCTTCCTCTTTTAAGCTGAATAAAATTAAAACGAACTTAGGAACCAGATTCTACACTTCTGTAAACGAAACAGTTTGCACAAAGCACAATGCCTGCTTTCCCGTTATTCGTATACCTGTGTCCTGTAGTGTTGTACACTTCATCTGAATTGGATTGCGAAGTGGTATTGGTATTGGGTATTGCGGAGTTTTCGAGGTATTAGGATTTTTCTCCAATATGGAAAAAAATCGATGTTGACCAGAAAAATTAATCTAGAAAAATCGAAAAGCTTGATGGATGATAACTAAGGTTTAGGAAGCCGTTTTTGTGTTAATCAACTAAAAGTTAGTAGAATTTCATATAGTATCCCGATTTTTTTAAGAACACAGTACACCAGTAATTAATTTCCGTGTTCTTATCCAAAATATAAATTGTGCCATTTCTAACGCAGTGGGGGTCCTGGGGTCCTAGGGGTCCCTTATACTGAATGTACAATGTACCAGTACGTACCGTAAATGTAAGTACCCAGGGCTGTGGTAATGGCACACCCTTTGCGGCCGAGTTAGGAAAAGAATTCATCGAAAACAAGAAACACGATAGAACTATGGGGCAGTAGTTCTCCGAATATTACCATTATTTACATATATAATACAGTCAGGCACTTAACGCCGTTTATGGTACCGACACCATATAAGGTGCCGGTACCATATAGGGTACCGGTACCGAGGGTAGTGGTACCATATATGGTACCGGCACCATATATGGTACCGTCACCATATATGGTACCGGCACCATATATGGTACCCCTACCCATGGCCTACCTACGGTACCGGTACCATATATGGTACCGGCACCTTATATGGTGTCGGTACCATAAACGGCGTTAAGTGCCTGACTGTAATATTTGCATATTTATTAATCACTTACTGCATTTCAATATCCTCAGTATTACTACTAGACACTCCACCAAACACTTGTTTAGATGCGCTCCTAAAGTCGGGCAGAAAGAACAAGTAAACAACTATTTTACAACTAACTGTAATTACAAAAAAGATATAAAGTACTGCCACGAGCCAACTGGGCACATAATAATAGGCCAGTCTTCGAAAGTAATCATCGTATTTACTAGGAGTGCCTAAGATTAGACACAACCAAATGATACAATTAACTGATTTGTATAATGAACAAACAGCCAAACTCTTGCACTTAACCACACAGAGAATAGAAACGGCCAAAAGTAAGAGAAAAAGATTGGCACCGGGCCAGTCGCACAAAACCGTTCTCATACTAACCAACGTCGAATACCAGTCAAAGCTAGCATAGCGACGGATGTTTTGCATAGAATACCTGTGTAAACTACCTTCGGGACAAGGATGGTGCCGGAAAAGATAAAGTTCAAAATTCGGCCTTCCAATATTGAAAACGATACAACCTACTACTATAATAAGAACACCAATAACGGTAAAACGCCGATTATCAGCGCACTTCGAGGCCAATAAACGAAAGTAGAAATTGAACCCCAGTGCCACCAACAAATAATCGCAAATGCCATTAACTGCCACGTCGAGTGTAGCGAAATACGGATGGAAAGGCGTGTATAAGTTGAGAAGGCTGGCAAGCTGAAAATAGTCCAAAAATATCTCAAGCTGGGTGTTGAGAAAGGTAGCACAGAGCCAGAGAAAGTCAAAGATCGCCACCAAAAAGAGATAAAGAATCAGTTGGTCGTCTTTGGCTTGCTTCAGGAAGATCTTGGCGCATAAGAAATTGGCGACAAGTCCAAATAGTGTCAGGAGAAAAGGTAAAAAGAAGTGGAAAAGTAGATCAGTTAAAGAATAGTAACTGTTGTGGCAAAAGGTAGGTACTGTTAAATCCATGCTTAGGCTAGTACCTTAGACAGAAAGAGCAGTTGGTCTAACTGCTGCAAAGAAGTTTCTAGATGCTCCAAATTACCTGTCTTTGCTGAAATGGATGGGCTTTGTTGTATAGCAAGTTTTATTCAGAATTTTTTCTTGGTAGTAGTACCAGGACTGCACAAAAGAGTAGCAAGAATGTGCCACTCAATCGAGTGTTGATGCGCTGCACAATTGCCGGAGGGGTCGGGAAATTTTTTGAGACGGATATTCAACCTGTCTTTGGGAAATTAGCTGCCCCCGTTGATTCCTTAAGGCAACGGCAACATGATAAAGAAAAAGAAAAGTAAAAAAGCTGGCTTATACAAGCATGTGGCATGTGTACATGGCCAAGCTCGTGTGCTGCGTTAAAAATGGAAAGTTTCGCTAATGCGAAAAGCCTGATATCTTACATTCTTGCCTTGCAATAGGAGACTTCTCTTAGTTATTGTGATGATTGAAGATCATAGACGAAATATGGAATGAATTGCCGTTGTTGAAAATCAGTAAAAAATTTTGTTAATATCACGCTTGCTCAGAAATCAGGTTGCGCACGCATAGTACATGTAAAAGATAGTTCCAACGAAATATATAATAGATAATGAGAATTATGTAGAGTGAGCGCGTGTGATTTGATTAGCTTTGATAAACTGCAATAGGCTAGCTCCTCTCTCGTCTCCTTCACAGATTTATATATGGTAAGCTAAGCTTTATATCGACACAAGCCTTTGAAAGCTTACGCGTCTATGTATATTAGGCTATATGCTTACAAGACCACCTGTATCCATCCGATCCGATTCGATGTGCGGGGGGGCCTTTACAGCCCTACGCTCAGACCTTGCGATCCATTGCGCAACCCCCGTGGTTCGTCATCTCGGACGTTTCCCTTCTATCACTGCCAGCCACTCTAGCCATGCTGTTAGGCGACAGGTACTAAGTAAGAGAGCGCCTGGCGCATTGACGTCATGGTGCTGACAGCGTCCACCGCCGCCGCCCGGCCAGAGGGAGGAGTAAACCGGTATAGCCTTGTTGTGTCGTCTCAGCCAGCACTTGACGTCATTGATCTTTCTCCAATGTGGCATGCTATAGGAGCGGCTTCGGTGCAATGCAGATCCAGTTGGTTCGGTGCAGATCCAGTTGGTTCCCATTTTATCTACTCGCTGTAACCAGCTTTCGGTGGCCTGGGTGGAGCGTTGTGCCGACGACCAACTCTTTGCAGCAAGAAACTTGCCGCGCCGAGAGGATGAACCACTACAACCATTAGGGATGCAGGGGCCGCGGTGACTCAGAGGCAGCGAGCTAACCACTGAGCCAACGACGCGGCTCACCTTTTAGCCATAGATGGCTACTTAGCTTTGGACGGCTTCATAGCTATAGACGGCTCTGTAGCCATGGATGGCTATGGTTTTGAGGAGCCAAGGCTGACTGCCGGTTCAGGTAAGTACAGTTCAAAACATACATGTAACAGGGGGTCTGCCCCCCACCCGACTTAGGCCAGACCCCCCAGATGGGGACCCCCCCGAGACGATTTCACCGAACCCCCCCCTCCGATTTTTCTGGCAAGTAAATTTTCGAGCAAATTTTTGCAATTTTTTACAATTTCACACACAAAAATTGCCAAAATCACCAGCAAAACAGCACTTTTTAGCTGTATTTCAGCCCAAATTAGCGATTTTTGGCATTGCGATTTTTTTCGATTTTTGAGCGTTTTTTAGTGCCCACCCCCCTTCCCCAAAATTTTGGCTCAGACCCCCCCGGCCGGCGCCAGACCCCCCCCCCCAACCCCCCCTCCCCCCATCGGCGGATGACCTGTTACATGTATGGTTCAAAAGTACCCGATTAGGTATCAGGTACGTGCAGGTGGATATGCAAATCTACCTGACAATCAGGTACACAGGTACAGGTATACCTGACCCACAGCACGCCTATGCAGTTCTAGCTGCTGATTACGAAAATGACATCTGTTTTTCAATCTGACTGCTCCTGAGCTATTTATATAGTGCTTATGCCCTGGTACTCAGACAAAAAGTTATCTGTCAAATCTGGCCATACCTAGAAGCATTGTACATCATACATGTAACAGGTCATCCGCCGATGGGGGGAGGGGGGTTGGGGGGTCTGGCGCCGGCCGGGGGGGGTCTGAGCCAAAATTTTGGGGGAGGGGGGTGGGCACTAAAAAACGCTCAAAAATCGAGAAAAATCGCAATTTTTTGGCTAAAAATTGCCAAAAATCGCTAATTTGGGCTGAAATACAGCTAAAAAGTGCTGTTTTGCAGGCGATTTTGGCAATTTTTGTGTGTGAAAGTGTAAAAAATTGCAAAAATTTGCTCGAAAATTTACTTGCCAGAAAAATCGGAGGGGGGGGGTCGGTGAAATCGTCTCGGGGGGGGGGGGTCCCCAACGGGGGGGTCTGGCCTAAGTCGGGTGGGGGGCAGACCCCCAGACCCCCCTGTTACATGTATGTTGTACATTACATACACAAGCACATGTAACAGGTCATCCGCCGAACGGGGTTGGAGGTCTGGCGCCGCCGGGGGGGGGGGTCTGAGCGCAAATTTTAGGAGGGGGGTTGGGCACTAAAAACGATCAAAAATCGAAGAAAATCGGAATTTTTGGGCTAAAAATCGTAAAAGAATTGCTAATTTCGGCTGAAATACATACAGCTAAAAAGTGGTGTTTTACAGGCGATTTTTTGTGTCTGAAATTGAAAAAATCGTAAAAATTGGTTCAAAAAATTACTTGCCAGAAAATTGGGAGGGGGCGGGAAAATCGTCTCTGGGTGAGGGTCCCCATCCGTTGAGGCTGGCCTCTAAGTCGGGTGGGGGCAGAGCCCCAGACCCCCAGTTACATATGTACACAAGTGTCGTTGTTTAATGTGTAGCCGACTAAGAGCATGTAGTTCAGTTTCACAAATTTTCGGCATTTGCAGTTGCTATTTAAGTTTAAGTGAAAACAGTGATCATCAGACCAGTGTGGTGCACTTTTTATCTAGGTAACTAGGTAACTAGGTATACCTAGTATTACCTAGTTAATATTCGGGAAAAGTACCTAGATTTACTTTACCTAGTTGTTGGTTACTCTATTTTACCTAGTTTTACTTTACCTAGTTTTAAATCCGCATAACTAGGTACTTCTAGGTAGAACAAGTTTACCTAGTTTGATATTTTCAGTTTTACGTGGCTTTTCCAGTCAGCAAACCTTCAAATTTCCGGCTATTCCACAATTACAGTGGCCTAGAGAATGAATTTCTGACTTATTTGATCAATAAAATACAAATATTTACTTGAAATGTGTCATATTTGGTAAATTTTAACTCCACTAACTTCGTCATTGTTCTATTGAACCAAAAATAATATTTTGAATTGATTTCGAGCGTTTTAGGTTTACCTAGTATTACCTAGTTTTTCTGGGCTTTACCTGTATTACTTTACCTAGTTTCTTAGCTGAGAACTTTACCTAGTATTACTTTACCTAGTTTTTTAGGCAACAACTTTACCTAGTATTACTTTACCTAGTTTCAAATTTTCAAAATGCACCACACTGCATCAGACAAGATAACCTTAAATTATGAAGACGCAGAACACAAAACTGCCGACCTGGCGACCTGTTTTTTGCAGTCTGCGCAATACTACGTAAGTCACTGGCTCCTTTTTTGCACCGGCTGACCTGACCGGCTAACCGAGTGCTGTCGCTGACGAAAACAACCGGCGCGTCTGCAGTAGTCAAGGTCTTTTTATTCGCCGAGTTCTACTGCCTGCTTTTTCTCCAAAAACAAAACAACAGGTAATAAATATTTTACTGTCGGCTGGCAAAAAATGGCGTTTGCTGATATAATGAAGGTTTTCGGCGTTATTTGTTTCTAATTTTTCCCTGCCGATGAAAACGGTCATAAAACTAATGCAGTAAAACAGCTTTACAGTCCGGGTAGTCCAGTCTAAGCAAAACTTTAATGTTTGAAATATATTGAAGAGAAAAGCGAAAAACAGCACTTCTAATTCAGACCAGATAATGGATAAATGCGCTCTTAAATATAATGGTTTGTCAGTAGTTACTAGTGATGAAACGAGTTGGAAATACCGAGTTCCGAGTTTTCCAAGTTTTACCGAGTTTACCGAGTCTTGTTTAGAGAACCAAAACGAATACTGCAAATCGCAATGATTTTGATTGCTTACTTTTCGTTTTCATTGCTTCCTGTGTTCTTTTTGCGCAGTTTTGTTGTTCTTAGCGCCTTTACTATTATTCAAACGTTTAAACTATGGACACAACTAACATTATCGGCGAGTCAACTCAGTTCGATTCCCGGTGCTAGCCCAGATGGCTCGAAAATGTCTTTCTGTATGTACGTGGCACAAGTGTTCCCAGTGAAAGGTTGTTTAGCAAGGCCGGAAATGTTTACGATGACAAACGTAACCGGATTTTAAACAGGAAAGCAGAACAAGCTTTGTTAGCTGAAGTCAGAGAGCAGTAGAGAAGTATCTAGACATGTAAAAACAGTTGTTTTTCACAATCATGCAATAAGCACGGTTTCCTTATAATTTACAAGCTATTAAAGAATAATTTACACAAACTCGGTAAACTCGGTATTTCACAAACCGAGCCTCGATTACGTAACACCGAGATAATCCGAGTTTTTCGAGTTGAACCAAGCCTCGTTTACATCACTAGTAGTTACTACGTACGTACAGTACTCTCAGCCTATTGTACGGTGAACAGAAATCTAGGCAAGATGAGCGCGGCAGCTGGTTCGGAAGCCGACACCTGTCAGGTCTGTCAGGACAAAGCGGCTGGATTCCATTTCGGCGCTAATACGTGCGAAGGATGCAAGGTGAAAGATATTTTTTATTCAACTGCCCCTGTCATGATCCTTTATCGGAGGGGGCCTTGCGGCCTACGATCAGACCTATGTGGTCCATTTCGCGACCCCCGTGATTCGTCATCTCGGACGTTTCCCTTCTAACACTGCCAGCTACTCTAGCCATGCTGTTGGGCGCCAGGTACTAAGAGAGTGCCTGTCGTGGTGACGTCATGGCGATATCGGCTCCCAACGTCCGCTTGGTGCGCCCCTGGTGTGAGACAGGCCCCCAGGCCTAGTTGGTTTCCATGGACAACTCCTGACGTCATTGATCCTGTCCTCCAACGTGGCATGCTTTGGAACGGCAGATCCAGTCGGTTCCCATTTTACCTACTCGCTGTCACCAGCTTTCGGTGGCCTGGATGGAGCTTTGTGCCGACGACCAACTCTTTGCGGCAAGAAACTTGCCGCGCCGAGAGGATGAGCGCACGACGTCGCGCATAGTGGCTTTGCGCCTAAACCACTATACCAACTGTGACGGCCAATAGATAGTTAGTGTCCTAGTTAGATCAAAATTTCGGCCTATTTGGCCAAGGTTTGCCAACTGAAAACATTTCTTCTTTGCTGTCATTTCCGCAGATGTTGACAGATCGATCCGATCCGATCCGATAGGACGGGGGCCGTACGATGTACAGCCCTACGATCAGACCTGCACGGTCCATTTCGCGACCCCTGACATCGTCATCTCGGACGTTGTGCCCTTCTTTCACTGCCAAGCCACTCCTAGCCATGCTGTTAGGTGCCAGTCACTAAGAGTAGTCACTAAGAGTTTAATTACCTGTTTTTAACGGCCTTCTGCGCGCGCTAGATAGTATCGGTTGAAATCAGTCAAATGTCGCACAGTTTCGCACTGGTGGCCCTGCCTGGCGCTGACAGATCTCCGTAAAACTCTGTGTCTTGAGCCGCGTGACGGATGAGCAGGGGGCAACGGTACAGTTTTCCTGTCGCCGCTGCGCCCCGGCCCAACCTACATTGTACGCGACCCAGGAAACCGCGTTTTGCGACCTCTATTAACCTCTGCCGGGTCACGGCAGCCTCAGTCGGCCTTTCTTACATTCGCGCAGTTAGTACTCCGTGGCCGCCCTGAGCGCCAGATTAGAGGTATGTTTAGAGATTGTGGGCGTTAATGAATAAAGTTTCTATTTTTATAATTCCAGTTCTTCTGCCCAGGTCAGTAGCAATCCCCGAATCCGCAGCTAATACCATCTACTTTAGCCTGTGACCCAGCGGCCGTCACATATGGTACCGACAGATAAGGTAGTGGTACCTTAGGTGTACCTTAGGTAGTGGTACCATATATGGTATCGGTACCATAAACGGCGCTAAGTGCCTGACTGTATGATCGCACCACTGTATCTGTAAATGGAACTCAATCAGATTTCACTCAAATATAGTGCCAATGGCAGATTAGATGCTGCCAATTTTGGGCACTATCCACTGTCTGTCCATCCGTCCCTAACCTGTGTACATACGTACTGCACTGTTTCAAACCCAAACTTGTCATAAATTCTGCAGACTGAATGTAGCAAGGAAGCAGCAACATAAGTAACTGCAGGCTCGCGTCCTGGACGGCCGATTCAAGGGGAGCCGAGACATGCAAGAACCGCTCAGTACGACTCTTACCCAGAGGAGGACGTTGCTCGGTCGAGTCAGCAAGCGCCGAGTGACCATTCGGCTGTTGGTCAAGGGGCTAGTGGTGAGTAGCAACAGCCCAAGAGAAAGCAGTTCACGGAAGAGCAGAAACAGAAAATCAGAGATCTTTTCGAGCGGCCAGAAGGTACTGTGGGAAACATATATGTTTTATGTATATGTTATATATGTTTTGCCAAAAACAAAGATATTTATGTTTTATGTATATGTTATATATGTTTTGCCAAAAACAAAGATATTTATGTTTTATGTATATGTTATATATGTTTTGCCAAAAACAAAGATATTTATGTTTTATGTATATGTTACAAAACATAAATATCTTTGTTTTTGGCAAAACATATATGTTTATGTTTCTCTATATGTTTGCATGTCAAATATGTTCTGTATCATACATGTAACAGGTCATCCGGCGATGGGGGAGGGGGGTTGGGGGGGGTCTGGCGCCGGCCGGGGGGGGTCTGAGCCAAAATTTTTGGGAGGGGGGTCGGGCACTAAAAAACGCTCAAAAATCGGAAAAATCGCAATTTTTTGGCTAAAAATCACCAAAAATCGCTAATTTGGGCTGAAATACAGCTAAAAAGTGCTGTTTTGCAGGCGACTTTGGAAATTTTTGTGTCTGAAATTATAAAAAATCGCAAAAATTTGCTCATAAAATTAGTTGTCAGAAAATCGGAGGGGGGTCCCCATCCGGGGGGGGCTCTGGCCTAAGTCGGGTAGGGGCAGACCCTCAGACCCCCCTGTTACATGTATGTTTTGTATCTTTATGTTTTGAGGTCAATATGTTTCTGGAAACATATACATATTTTTGCTATAGGAATTCATGATTTCAAGACTTTTGGTTACTGTTTGACAGTAAACTTTCCAAAATCTGACTTTCACTTAAACTTATTGGATCTGAGTGTGCTATCTAAATTGTTGCAAACCGTTTTAAAGAGGAAATTCAGAATCTCAAGTTTGAATTATCGAAAGTCAAGACAAAATATAAGTGAATAAGCGACTTTTACACAAATATGTTTTATGTTTAAAAATATGTGCATATTCAATTTTCAGAAACATATAACTATATGTGTTATTTATATGTTTGATTGGCGAAAAACATATATGTATGTATAGTTATATTTATATGTTTTAAAAATTTCGATATTTTCCCACTGTACCAGAAGGCAGAGAAGTGATCCTGGTCTATCTCAACAAGTACATGTACCTCCAAAGCCTCAAAGACGGCGTGCTGTCGGGGAAGATTAGATCCAGTTGACATGATGAGGGTTGGTTTTCTAACAATAAATACCGCTGCACAGTGCAATCAGTGCATCATTTGTACCCACTATTGGAAGCCCCAATTTGTTTGAAAACAGCAACTTTTAAACTTGCGTGCAACTGTTTGTAGAGGAGAAGCTAAACAAGGTGTTCCAAAAAATGGAAATACAATATTAGTTAGTTTATACAGCTTTAGTTTTCGAAAATATTGACTAATTTTGGAAAACACTGCACCCATTACCGATATAGATATTCAATAATATACCTATTATTATGCATACTGACTTTTCGCCGGGACGCGTATTGTGAATGGCGTATTTGTTTGGTGCATGAATATTATTAATACATTAATTATATATTGCGTTTTAGCCGTTATTTATCTTATCTCGCTCTGTGATTTTGTTCTAAGATTCTGCGTCAGTTGTGAAAAAAAAAGATACTTGAAAAGTATTGTGTTCTCGGGCAAACTTTACAATATCTTTTCCACTCAAACATCCATCTCTAAATAAAGCGACCCACCATTTTTTACGGGCAGAGCTTTGCCCTTATGCGACGGAAAGATTCCATTGGCTGATAACATGGGACTACTCATGGCCATGGGTGCCGGTACCATGGTACGAAATCTGAACAGAGTGGTACCATATATGGTACCGGTACCGGTACGAATGCGAAGGTAAGGGTTCCATATATGGTACCACACCACCACAGTGACCGAATGTGGGGGTACCATAAACGGCGTTAAGTGCCGTACTGTACAAGCACAGTCTTACGCTATTCGACAAAACACAAAAAATCAAATCCCTATGTACACATAGAGGAAGGAAAGTAGCATGTACATGTATCAACAGAGACCGACCAATCCTTCTTCCCAGTCCTGACTGGACAGTCCGCCGGCCGTGTTAGCTTCATTTGCATTCTGAGTCCTGACGCATTTGTACCAAAAGGTAAATATGGCAAAGACCCCGACGGCCAGTACCAGAATTGCCAGTGCAACCACTGAGAAGGAGCCTAGCCGTTCAAACCAACTCTCGGCCGGGTTTACTTGGCTTTTGAAATTTTGGCAGTGCTCGCCAGACCAACCGACCATGCAGACGCACTCCTGACTGGAAATCACAAAGATCAACACTAATCTGCGCGAGCTAGTTGATTGGCGCCCACCTGTCTCCAAGCATCTTGCGCGCCCCGTGCTTGCCGCAAGTTTTTCTGCTGCAATGACTGCCTTCCCAGCCCCACATGCACTCGCATTGACCGGTCTTGGTTAGTGCACCTTTGTCTTAAATAGTTTATTATTGATTAATTTGTTTAAGGTAGAAAAGGCGGTGGCATTGACATTTTCCAAATCGCTGCCAACTTCAAAACTTTGAAACAACTTTAAACCAGGGATGTCAACCAAATTATAACTTTGAATTTGATATGGTATGGTATAGTATAAAGTTGGCGATTTGAATTCGATATGGTACATGTATATTATAGTACTAGCTAATTCAGTTTGAATTTGGTTGGTATGATTTTGGTATCAATTTGATACAGTAGTGGTGTGTACAGTAGTAGTACAGTTTGCTGTGATAATATGTATCATAGAAGCCTTTGGAAATCAAAACATGCAGAAACGATTGGGAATATATTTTGACGCATTTGAATAGTGTTATAAATATAGTAAACAAGCTAGTACTAAAATGAAAAGGCCTTACCAAAATCATAATTCTAGTACTAAATTATCTGGTAGAGGCGTTTGATTTAGATATGGTATGGTATAGTATAGAAGGAGCTGTTTTGAATTTGGTTTGGTATGGTACTAGTACTAAATTCAAAGATTTCTTTTAGTACTGGTACAATTTTGATATGGTAGGCATCCTTGCTTTAAACTCCACCTTTAAGAGAAATAAAGGCACGCACCACAAATATTTTCTTCACAGAAGTTTCCTTTGAACCCCTCAAGGCACTGGCACTCAGTATCAATTCTAGTGCCATTCTTGCAAATGGGAAACTGGCAAACCGGGCCCTCATAATTGGAGTGACAAATACAGGTTTTTCCGTCGAAATTGCCACCGTTCAGACACTTAGGAGGCGAGAATCCGTGGGCAAAGGACACGAGCAGACAGAGCAAAAGCATGTTTGATTGAGTGGAGTGGAACGGTGTCCGAAAAAGGCAGAAATCAATTTGGGCCGTGCCCGCGAGACCGCCGGTTTTGACCGGCTCAATAGGACTTAAATTTAAGCGGCGCCAAAAAACCGGCACCTCTCGATTGATTTCTGATTTATTTCGGCTAAACTGCAACTTTGCTCGAGGCGCCAAATTCAAATTTATTGCAGTTTCTCCTGTCTGGCCCCAGAGAAACCGACTTTTTCCTAAATGCATCAAAACGCCCTGGGTTCTGCGAGGCTAATTTTTCTTGTCTGGCTGGATCGATAGGTTCACAGTGTTCCGAAAGTATAGGCCTATGCGCATTTACTGTAAAACTTTTAACTAAAGCCTGCGCTTTATTATTATACCGCCGCTACAATCCGTTATAGACAGCAAGAAAATGTAAATGAATTAGGCTCTAATAATTATTATATATATTATTATAATAGCACTCACCATGCGTACTACAATCCACAGTTGGTAGGTACTGCAAAATTTCGGGTAAGTCCAGGTTCAGGTAATCAGGTATCTGCAAAATTCAATTTCAGGTTCAGGTTCAAGTACTGTTATTTTACTATACGTAGTATAGTAAAACAAAAATTAGTAATACTAGTGGTATTTTGCTAGTAGTAAAATAATAGTAAAAAGTATAATTAAGAGCCAATAGTAAAGTAAAAATAAAATAAAATTAACAAAGACCGTCAATAGTAAAATGAAAATTGTACTACTATTTTACTAGTTTTTGGTGAATTCGAGCCAAATTTTTGATCAATTTTTCAATAAAAAATGTTTTGGCGCACGCTTGTCAGTCTAATTTTATACATTTTTGTCTCAAAATTTCTTGGGAACCTCATATCACGACCAAATTTAGCAACTGTTTAGCACCAACATTAATTAGTTATAAGATCTTGGCATCATTGACGCAAAATTGCCCCTAATGACTGTAAAATCGTGGTAAAATAGTAGTAAAATTATTAAAATTATTAGTAAAACGAAAATTAGTGAAATGGGAGCAGCTTGGTAGTAAAACAAAATATAAATTAAATTGAAGAGCTGAATTTCTAGTAAATTTAGTAAATAGTAAAATAAAAAATCCACTAGTAAGATAACAGTAGGTTCAAGCACAAAAGTAGCCAGGTGTCAGATTCAGGTACATACTTAAAAACAGGGATGGATATTTGTTCCGAAAAAAAACGTCGGCCTGTTTTTTCAGTTTTCCTTTAATCGCGGTAAAACTTCAGCCCAAGTTCTGAGTATCCTACACTGATTTTATGATCCCTAACGCTTTCCAGCGCCTTCCTCAATCTGTTCAGACCAGAAATACACGTGTTACATAGATATAAATCACGAAACTGGCATACAACGATGCCTGACAGGCTCCATCAATGAACGCTATATGCAAATTTTCTTACAGCAGCTTGCATTTTTCTTTTGTCATGCCAAATTTGGTCTTTTCTGTTGTTTTTCTAAAGTTTTGAGTCAGTATGGCCTATTATACATTGCAAAAGTCCATTTTCTATCGAAAAATGAAATATATTTGCTATTTTTAGCTTGAGTTTTTTCAGATATTTATGTTTTTTCCGACCGTTATGATTTTCTGAGAAAAACACGAAAAAAAACACGGTATATAAACACACCTTACATTCCTGCTCAAAAATAAGATCGAAAATCCAGTACCTGATATCGAAAAGTGCCTGATATACCATGTCAGCGTCCATGGTGTATTGGGTAGCAGCTTGCCTACCATGCTCACGGAGCGTGACACGTAGGGGTTCGAGTCCATCTCGTCCCAAGTGATTTACCTCGCATGTGGCCCTGTTGGGTTATTGCTGGCTTGTCTGGTGTACATGTGCGTTGTATAAAGTTATTTATTTATTTATTTATTTATTTATTTATTTATTTATTTATTTATTTATTTATTTATTTATTTATTTAAAAACTCATGCTGCTCCGTTGGGGTCTCTTCGCATAAAACAGTCTGCCAAAATTCAGTTGACTCAAAGTTTGATGATTTTAATTAATACCAGTACTACAAATATATTCAGTAACGGAAATTTGAAGAAAATCTTGGTTTTTGCCTATCGGAAATTTGGTACTCAATTTTGTAAGTAATTGCTGCGACAAAATACGAATATAGGCATTTAGGCAAAATACAAAAGACTTAACGCAATGCAATCCAATGCTATTCTTTTGTTAACAGGCTATAAGTGAATATAATAAACTAAACTTATAATTGACAGGACGAGGCGATTTTATCAATGTCCGTTCATTCTTCTGTAAGCGAGAAATCTACATCTAGTAGGACAGAGCCAGGCGGCACAGTTGGTGTAGTGGTTTAGGCGCAAAGCCACTGTGCGCGACGTCGTGCGTTCATCCTCTCGGCGCGGCAAGTTTCTTGCCGCAAACAGTTGGTGGTGGGCGAAAAGCCCAACCCAGACCACCGAAAGCTGGTGAGAGCGAGTAGGTAACTGGGAACCGACTGTAGCTGCCTAAGCATCTAAAGCTACAAATACGACCACACATGTGTTGGAGACAAACTGGAACGGGGACAGCTAACACTAAGTCCCGCCCAGACTGACACCGAGCATGTGTTTAGGCTAGTAGCGAAGGAAGGGCAGGATGATGTGGGTGTGCCTGATGGGCCTGCAGTGTGGCCTAACGCAGGGGCTACGACGGCCCCGCCCGGACAATCCATCCAACCATCCAGGACAGAGCCAAATCAACAATAGCGGCTCTAATCAACGCAGTCGGTTTAGCAGGTCGAAGCAGAGTGAGAGCTCTACGTAAGCACAGATCAAGGATGTGAGGTGTGCTTTTTTGTTTTTTTTTTTCGATTTTTTTTCCGTAATATAACCGGTTTTTAACCGAAATAACATAAACCGCGGGAAAAAATCTGGTTATTTTGGGATATGGAGTATGGTCATTTTGGGGGGCGGGGATAAATTAGCTATTTTTAGTTTGATTTTTTTCCGCGGTTTATGTGTTTTGCGACCCTTTTTAAAAAAACCGGTTCTATTCCGGAAAAAACAACGAAAAAAACACTGAAAAAACAAACCTCACATCCACACATACACATTTGGAATCCATTTCTTAAGCAAGATATACGTATTATTGAAGGGGTTCAACGAAATTTTACACTGAGGTACCAGGCATGGCTGATTACCGTGGTAGGTACATGGATAGGCTAGAGATGTTGGGTATAGAAACACTTGAATATAGAAGATTGATCATTGACTTGCAGTATCTTTTTCGTATTCTTAACAATCAGATTGATATCGAGATGGAAAAGTTTTTCTGCAAGACTAAAAGTAGTACTGTCACTCGCGGTAGTAGTATTAAGTTTTTATCCCTGCACTCCAGCGTTATTTGGACCGCCGTAGAAACGTCTTTGCCCTAAGAGTTTTGAGACCTTGGAACTCGCTCGATAATGAAACTGTAACTGCCAAGGATTTGAATAAATTTACAAAGCTTGTTAAGCAGGCGGACCTAACAGAATTTTTACAATTTGTTGATTAGACTTCAGTCCGCAAAGGCTATTACACGCCTGCCGACCCTGTCCACTCGTGTATTCGGTGTACTTGGGAGGCGAATAAACTTAAACTTACTTACATCCCTGATCTGCACTTACAGCCAACTAGTGTTCCGACGATATCAGAATTCGTCGATATTCGATATCGATATTTTCAGCTCAATATCGATCGATATCGATATCGATATCGATATTTATAGTTATGCAAGAAAATCTGAAAATTTTTAAAGAGCAAACTGATGTCGCTGCTTATCAGTCAAGCACTGATGCAATCAGTATTCGGATATCAATAGGTAGAGAATCACAGAAAAGGTAGAGGCCTTCTGAAAGCTTCAATGAAAAGTTGAACCCTCAGGCCGATGCCCCCACCCTCATTAGGCATAAATGAGCTCAGACAGACTAGCGTAGTTTAACTTTGGGTTAATGACAAATACAGTATGCAAAAAACCTTGACTTCAGTAAAAAATCGGAATTTTTGCTTACCGTCCTTTCAAATACCACCTATTAGCCGGCGGTAACCCCTCAGGATTTGTAAATTTACCGCCCCTCAGCCGAAAAGCTAGCCTATGTCTGCTTCTGCCCTCCTGCTTCAAGTGTGCGGAGTTAACTGCTCTTAAGTGTTGCTGCAGACATTTCAGAACCTAAG
This sequence comes from Sabatieria punctata, assembly GCA_030248155.1. Lineage (NCBI taxonomy): Eukaryota > Metazoa > Nematoda > Chromadorea > Araeolaimida > Comesomatidae > Sabatieria > Sabatieria punctata. The sequence goes on from JASANB010003288.1 coordinate 51,108, forward strand.
CGTGCTGTCTGAAAGCTGAGAATGCCGAGAAATTGATGTTTCTGAGAGCTATAATGCCACAGTTAGGTATTGACTATACCATCGATTTCTGAGTTGTCCAGGAAAAATTGTTTTTTACTGTTCCAGTTAAATAAACCTGGTGTCAGTTTTGTTTTTTCCTACTTTTTCTCTGCACAAAAATATCGAAAATATCGATGCGAAATATCGCGATATCGATATCGATATTGGAAAAAGGGTCGATATATCGACTTTTCGATATCGATATCGATATATCGTCGGAACCCTACAGCCAACACTGTACTTAGTAGAAGACAATATTTCTGTTTGTGAAGTGTCACTTTCCCTGTGTTCAGCACCGCAACCGTTTATCACGGAAATAACCAAATAATTCTAGAATAACCTAGTTAACTGTCTTTCGAACAGATTGGTAAGTGGAAAGTCATATACAGTATAGATAAAAAAAATGTCCCATCGCTTTTCGGCCTTCACTCAAACGTTTCGTTCTCAGTCACTTCTTTACCGATTTGGCTCAAATCTTCAGCAAAAATTAACAACATGGTTGGCTAAATATTCTGCAAGTTTAGTGCCAAAATTCCGCATCGTACTGGTTTTATGACCCGAAAACTAGGAATGAGGGTGGTCCACGCAAATTTATTTTTTTTCGGTAATACAAGGAGTACAGTCCTCAAACTTGCAGGAATGATTGGTGTTGCTATTGGGCATAACATACTAAGCGGGCAGCCCTGTGGCTCAAAGGGCACTAAAATGGTGGAATTTCAAAAACATGAGTGAAAATCCCATAGTTAAGAAATCTGCACCTTCTAGAATCAAAGCACTGAATCTGTTGTTAATCAACATAGATTGTAGCAGGAAGTTCGACAAATAAATGAACCTGATATTTAAGCTCTGTTCCACACCATAGTAACCATCCCTGCAGCGTTTTTTGAAAATTGAAAATCTTTAGAATCGTCATTTTGCCGGTTTTATGAAGAAAAGTCATATTTCGTCATGTTTTTGAAATTCCCCCATTTTAGTGCCCTTTGAGCTGCAGGGCTGCCCGCTTAGTATGTTATGCCCAATAGCAACACCAATCATTCCTGCAAGTTTCAGGCCTGTACTCCTTGTATTACCGAAAAAAATTAAATTTGCGTGGACCACCCTCATTCCTAGTTTTCGGGTCATAAAACCAGTACGAGTCGGAATTTTGACACCACACTTGGAGAATATTTAGTCAACCGTGTTGTTAATTTTTGCTGAAAATTTGAGCCAAATCGGTAAAGAATTGACTGAGAACGAAACGTTTGAGTGAAGGCCGAAAAAGCGATGGGACATTTTTTCGATCTATACTGTATATACAGGGTGCGTCAAAAAAAAACAACCCAGCAGATTTTTTGCTGTAGCAACCGCAAATCTCAATCGATTTGAATGAATCCTGCTTTAAATGAAAGATAAATAAATTCTTGAACGATTGGTGTAGCTTTTATTAAGATGCGTTGCTTAGTTCCTGAGATAATTGCTTTCAAATTCAAAACAGAGATTTTGGCAGTGAACAACAGAGATTAAAACAACCCAGCAGATTTTTTACTGTAGCAGCCGCAAATCTCAACCGATTTCTGTGAGTCCTATTTTATATGAAAGACAAATTAATTCTTGAAAGATTGGTGAAGCTTTTATTCAGATACGATGCTTAGTACCTGAGATATTTGCACTCAAAGTCAAAACAGATTTTGGCAATGAACAAGAGCGATTTTTATCATTCTGTTGCACTTCATAATAAAACCGATTCCTACTGCTCAGGGCTAACGTAACGAGGTTTTTCTGGTGCCACACATGCTTGGTTACTTCATTTGTAAAAGTGTTGCTGCCCCTCAGCAGTAGGAATCCGTTTTGTTGTGAAGCGCAACGGAATCGCTCTTGTTCACTGCCAAAATCTCATTTTTGAGTTTGAAGGAAAATATCTCAGGAACTAAGCATCGTATTTTAATAGGGCCTTCACCAGTCTTTCAAGAATGTATTTGTCTTTCATTTAAAGCAGGATTCATTCAAATCGGTTGAGATTTGCGGTTGCTACAGCAAAAATTCTGCTGGGTTGTTTTTTTTTGACACACCCTGCATATACAGGGTGTCTCAAAAAAAATGATCACTTTTCTTTTTACTGCCATTTCCGCAAATTTTGACCAAATAGGCTGAAATTTGGACCATAGGTGCCAAAATTCGGGGAATTTTATGTGTTAAAGTTTGGTGCACTAGGCTTGACTCATTCCCGAGAAATTTCAAAAAAAGTGAAATTTGGTAATTTCAATAGTGAAATCACCGAAAAAATGGTCACATTTCTTTTTACTGCCATTTCCGCAAATTTTGATCAAATAGGCTGAAATTTGGATCATAGGTGCGAAAATTCGGGGAATTTTATGTGTTAAAGTTTGGTGCACTAGGCTTGACTCATTCCCGAGAAATTTCAAAAGAAGTGAAATTTGGTAATTTCAATAGTGAAAGCCGGTCACCGAAAAATGGAAACATTTCTTTTGACTGTATCTTTCCTAATTTCTGTCGGAATCGGATGAAATTTGGAGTGTAAACGCAGAAATTCAGGGTAATTCGTGTGTAAAAAGTTGACGCATGAACTCCAACGCTATCGATAGAGTTTAGGCGATAATGTAATGTGACGTTTTTCGGTGACCGGCTTTCACTATTGAAATTACCAAATTTCACTTTTTTCGAAATTTTTCGGGAATGAGTCAAGCCTAGTGCACCAAACTTTAACACATAAAATTCCCCGAATTTTGGCACGTATGGTGCAAATTTCAGCCAATTTGGTCAAAATTGGCGGAAATGGCAGTAAAAAGAAATGTGATCATTTTTTCGGTGACCGGCTTTCACTATTGAAATTACCAAATTTCACTTTTTCTGAATTTTCTCGTGAATGAGTCAAGCCTAGTGCACCAAACTTTAACACATAAAATTCCCCGAGTTTTGGCACCTATGGTCCAAATTTCAGCCTATTTGGTCAAAATTTGCGGAAATGGCAGTAAGAAGAAATGTGATCATTTTTTTTGAGACACCCTGTATATGTCAATTTTGTATTTACACAAACAGTGATATCTTTAAAAGAAGGCAAAATTTGACACTGCATGAACTTTTAAGTGAAAACTTTAAGTTTAGCTTAAAAGTTGCGGACTAAAGGCAGATTTCTACTTCTACCGGTTCGATGGAACTGACGCTTTACCACACTTTTTGCGTAATGGACAGCCAGCCGGTCCGAAAAAATCTAAATAATGCGGTAAAAGCGTCGGGATAAGTTCAAAACCACCTAGGAAGCTTAGACCTAAGCGTAAGCCTAAGCCTGTCAATTTTTATCCCTTATATTCATTCATGGACAAGGGATAAATTCGATTTGAAAAGAATGAGATGTTTTCGAAAGAGCAGCATCGGTTAACAAAGAAGATAACAAAAGGGAATGGATCAAAAAGCCATTCCGCACAACGCGTCCTGCCACTCCTCATCTTGGGGTCTACCGTAGTCATTGTTGTTCTGCGGCCGCACACATTTGAACCAATAGGCAAAGACCACGAAAGCGGCCATCAGTAGCATCATCACAGCTAAGGCTATCTTGAAACCGGTGTCCAAACCGACGGCCGACACCTGGTACTGTAAGTCACACCACTCCCCGTGAAAATCTTCCTGACAGGCACACACGTTTCTGAAATGGTTTGTTAGACACCGTCGGTCGGAAAAGTTTGATTGGTCGCCATTCAATTGGTCGCGAATTATTGGTCACCACCACCAATTGGTTGTGATTAATTGGTCGCCAGTCAATTGGTCGCGATTATTGGTTACCGGTCAATTGCTAGCGATTTGTTTGGTGGCTGCTCAATTGGTTGCGACTGACTGGTCGCCATTCAATTGGTCGCGAATTATTGGTCACCACCAATTGGTTGTGATTAATTGGTCGCCAGTCAATTGGTCGCGATTATTGGTTACCGGTCAATTGCTAGCGATTTGTTTGGTGGCTGCTCAATTGGTTGCGACTGACTGGTCGCCAGTCAATTGGTCGCGAATGGTTGGTTGGTCGCAGGTCAATTGCTCACGATTTACTTCGTCACTGGTCAATTGGTCGCAACTCGCGACTGACTGGTCGCCACTCAATTGGTCAAGATTGATTGGTCACAGGACAATTGATTGCAATTTGTTTGGTCGCTGGTGAATTGGTTGCGACTTGCGATTGACTGATCGCGAGTCAATTGGTCGTGATTGACATTTTAACTTTAATGTTATGATAGGACAAGGGAATGTGCATAGTCTAGTCAAAGGATGTCGTATCTCCTGCTCTCTGCAGTTTCTTCATCCTGTTCGGTACATTATAGCATGTGTCGGATAAACGTTATCAATCAAAATTGGGCGCCATCCATTGGTCAAGATTGGTTGGTCACAGGCCAGCTACTCGCGATTTGTTTGGTCGCTGGTGAGTTGGTCGCCACTCACGATTGACTGATCGCCAGTCAATTGGTCGCGACTGATTGGGCGCCATCAATTGGTCAAAATTGATTGGTTGCGATGGATTGGTGTTGCCATTCAATTAGTCGTGATTCGCGATTGACTGGTTGTCATTACAATTTATTTAGCTACCAGTTAAAATTTACCTGGGACCACTTGAATTGTTGACTAAATGAGATGACACGAATGGAATGCGACCAATTAAACGGCGATCAAGAACGTGAAGCACCTATAGAGATTATGAGAGAAAGTACGTATTAACCGAACACTGTAAAAAGGAAGTATACCCGACAAAGAAATTTAACAACACTTCACATATCTTTACATTACATGGCAGACCGCACTATAATTCTTCCTAATTTACGCGATCTAGTAAAATGCGCACAAACGCACTTGGTTCCAACGAATTCTCGAAGCCCATGCTTGCCGCACTTTCGTAAATCACATCGATCGCCTTCCCATTTTGTAGAACAATCGCAAACTCCCGCATCAGTCCACTTTCCATTGACTAAAATCTAAGAAAAAAGAATACACCTCACAGCGTTTTCGAGATAGACGTATACTACAAATTCTGCAACATTCGAAAGAGAGAGTGAGAGTGAAAGATTAAAAACAATTACTATAACCGCTATACCAAGGGAATCTAGCAGAAGCCTTGTTTGTTTAAATCCTTTATGGTTTCGATGCGATATTTATGAGTAGATACGGTGGCACAGCAATTTGCGGTCCAACCGGGATGAAATAAAGGCTAACTGACGCGACGACGATGCCATCTGGTCAATCATACAAGCCGACTTGCTCCCTTGGTAGGGCGGCTGATCTGTTTGACTTAAGTCTACCATAGGTCTAAAGCATACATGTAACAGGTCATCCGCCGATGGGTGGAGGGGGGGTTGGGGGGTCTGGCGCCGGCCGGGGGGTCTGAGCCAAAATTTTGGGGGAGGGGGGGTGGGCACTAAAAAACGCTTAAAAATCGAGAAAAATCGCAATTTTTTGGCTAAAAAAAGCCAAAAATCGCTAATTTGGGCTGAAATACAGCTAAAAAGTGCTGTTTTGCAGGCGATTTTGGCAATTTTGTGTGTGGAAGTGTAAAAAATTGCAAAAATTTGCTCGAAAATTTACTTGCCAGAAAAATCGGAGGGGGGGGGTCGGTGAAATCGTCTCGTGGGGGGGTCCCCATCTGGGGGGTCTGGCCTAAGTCGGGTGGGGGGGCAGACCCCCCCAGACCCCACCTGTTACATGTATGGTCTAAAGCTAAGCTAGAATACTAACGAATGCTTCTAACTCTGCGCCTAAAACTAAACCCAGCCGTAAATCTAAATCGGAAATTGCGGTGTGGGGCGGCACTGTCCCAGCACAAAATTTCCAGCAACTTTTTGCAAGGGCCGTGAATTTGTGTAATTTTCTGTCGCGTCTTAGAGTAGACACTTGATTTTCAGGAAATCTTGCGATAATTTTCCAAACTTCCGATATATTCCTATGGTATACATACTGTCGTGGTGCGAGTGGTGTAGGCGCGGCACAGGTATCCGAATGTAGGTGGCTGAGGCTGTTGCAACAAATGCGGTTTACTTGGTTTACTTCGGTAGCCGCACGGTAACAATAGTCAAGGCTAGTAGACAGCAAGAGAGAGGCACGGACAAGTAGCCAGTCTGACTTATCAGGGCGGCTTGCCCGTTACGGCCTTACAGTCTGAGCTGACACATAGTTCTAGCACGGGGTTACAGCTCTATAAAACACCACTGTATGCAAATATCAGAATCACACCTGAAACGCATGCGCACAATTATACGTACATACGCTGTATGTACACACACTCACACGACACCACCCCCCTCTTCCATAGAGAGAGAGAAGAGTGATGAGCCGGCAGTACAATAAGTTACAAAACAATGGCAGCAGTCATTTATCGAAGATCAGGCGTTTGGGAGCTTGGATCTTCGCCGGTCGCATAGGTTGTAGCGTTGCTGCTGCAGAGGTGTGAAGAATGGTGTTGCTGAATGAGCTGGCGACTGGTTAGGCGGTGCATGCTGCTGAAGCGTTTGCAGACCGTGTCCTACTTCAGCCCGACCAGCTTGATGGTTTGTGTGTTGTTGTTGTTCATCATCAGAGGCAAGAGGGGTGTTGTAATGTCGTTTGCAGCATCTGGCATTGACAACTTGTCCATCCTCAAGCCTGTATGTCCAGTAGCCCAATACTTCCACGATAGTCAGTGGTTGAGTGTATTGCGATCGACCCTTGTGAACTTGGACTGCCGGCTTCTTCACACGAACCTTTTCCCCAATCTGAAGTTGACCAGGAAAATGAATTCTGCCCATGAGGCGGCGATCCACTTGGAAAGTGCGCGCTGGGTCGGGTAGTGTGCTAGCAGCAGTAGGTTCTGGCTTGGCAATCGGCTGAGCAAACTAGAATGGTAGTCGTGCTTGTCTTCCAAACATCAACTCAGCAGGGCTCCTGCTCTGAGCAGTAGGTGTGGAACGATAGGTGGCAAGAAATTCGAGCACGGCAGCATCCCAAACATGACGATTTGGACTGGTAGGTAGTGTTTCGATAACGCCCTTGAGAGTTCCATTGGATCTCTCAACCAATCCATTGCGGTCTGGACTGTATGGAGTGATGCACATGTGCCAAATGCCTCTGCTTGTCAAGAAGTTGATAAAAGCGTGGCTGGTGAACTGGGGACCATTGTCACTGAGAATCTGCGCAGGATGACCGTATCTGGCAAAGTGTTCAGTGAGCCAGTTGATGATGGTTGTACTGCTGGTGTCCTCAGTCCAAAGCACTTCTGGAAAACTTGACATGTAGTCAATGAGCACTACACAGTAGCCGCGACCATCAGGAGAATTGGCGAATCGACTGGTAATGTCGATAGCCAATTCAGTCCAAGGTGTAGTAAGTCTTGGTCCCTCCTGGACTGCAATCTTGGTCCTCGGCATTGACTTGGAGCTCTGCTCGCATGGCTGGTAGGATTTGACAGTGTGAGTCACATGAGAGTCCATGCCAGGCCACCAGTAGCTGACGCGAAGCAGGCGTTTCATGCAATCGATGCCCGGATGTCCCTTGTGTGCAAGCTGAAGAACTTGGCTGGCGCCACAGTGTCTGGGGTAGTACGACCCGGCCTTCGCGAGAGATGCTTCCATCTTCCACAGTAAGCGATTCCCACGCTGACTTGTAGGAGTGCAGAGACTTGGCAGTGCCTTGCTTGAGGTGCTGGGTGACCAGCAGAAGCAGAGGATCCCTTGCAGTAGCTTGCAGCAGGCATTTCCAAGTTGGGCTTTTGGGTGTCTCGGCCACAGCATGAAGAGCGTAAATGAAGGGATCTTGCACACCATCATGTCCAGAATTGACATGCTTCTCAGGGATGCGACTGAGAGCATCTGCGACAATGTTGGACTTGCCAGGCATGTGTTTAACTGAGAAGTTGAACACGCTTAGGCGTTCAAACCAATGCTCGAACTTAGCGCTTTGACGGCCGTTGCCACGTTGCTTGAGCAGCGAAGTGAGTGCCTGGTGATCAGTCCTGAGAGTAAAGTGACGGCCCAGGAGGAATTTTTCCCAGTACTCACCAAAGAACATGGCAGCGAGAGCTTCTCATTCACTGGCTGAGTAATTCCTCTGGCGTTTGTCGAGTGTGTGGCTACCATAAGCCACTGGTCACTCCTTCCCATTGGGTTGGATTTGACTGAGCGTGGCACCGATTCCACAGTCACTGGCGTCAGTTGTCAGGATCGTTGGTCTGTTGGGCTCAAACAGAGCCAGTTGAAGATCTGATGACACAGCTGCTTTGAGTGCATCAAAGGCTTTCTGCTGTTGAGGACCCCAGAGAAACTCAACATAGTTTCTTGGGATCTTGCCGGACTTGCTTGGTGCCTTCTGTGTGAGAGCTCTGAGCGCGGCTCTGCTAGCAGATGCAGCTCAGGGATATACTCAGACTGGTAGTTGAGCATACCCAGGAAACACTGAACTTCCTTCTTGTTTGTGGGAAGAGGAAAGTTGAGGATGGGCTGCAAATTCTCTTTGGCTGGTCTGATGGAACTGAACGATACCACTTGACCCAGGAACTTGACCTCAGACTGAGTGAACTTGCACTTCTTCACATTGAGCCAGAGGTTAGCATCATGTAACTTCTCCAAAACACAGTGAACAGTCTGGTCATGCATTGCCAGGTCAGGAGCGTGCACAATGATGTCATCTACATAGGGGATGCATCCTTGAATGTCCTGCAGTAGCCCCAAGGAGGACCTTCTGGGCAGCAGCACCTGCATCACACAATCCCATGGGTAGATGGTTGTACTGGAACAAACCCAGTGGTGTGATTGTAGCAGTGAGTGACTTGCTGTCCTCATGCAGAGCAATGTTGTGGTAGAACTTGACGAGGTCCAAGGTTGTGAAGATCTTTGACTTGGAAAGACGTTGGTGCACATCTCTGATGTTAGGTAGTGGAAATCGAACTGGGTTCACATAACGGTTGAGGCGTGTGAAATCAGTGGTTACAGGAACTGAGCCATCTGGTTTGTCAGCTGCAACCAGAGGGTTGATCACTGTTGCCTGATCCACCTTGGTCCAGATGCCCAAATCTGCCAACTCCTGGATGGCCTTGAGTGCTCCGTCATAGCAATAGAGTGGAATCGACCTGAGTTTGGACTCACATGGCTGGAAGTCTGGCTCCACCTCTATGTGATGCACAAGGTCTGGGATGAGTCCCATCTCTGGACTGAGAAGTGCAGGGTACTGCTGAGTGATCACTTGGTTGTAGTCCTGTACAGTAGCGACTGAATGTGAGGGTGGTCGATGTGTCCCTGCTGACTGACCCTGTAGTGTCTTGACGGAAAGAGATCCACCCGAGAGTTGTAGGTCCAGTGCTTGAATGCAGTCCTTGCCCAAAACAGGAGAACACTGGGGTGGAAGCACATAGAAGAGAGCTTGAGCTGAGCGGCCCAAGTAGCTGACTATGCAGGGAAACGTCCTTAGAACGTCATTGGCATTGATTCTGCTGCAATCGAAGTTGCGCAATCTGCAGTCAGTAGGGGTTGTCTGGATCCATGGATCCATGGCACATGGTTTGGAATTCTCCTCTGATACCACAGAAGTTGCATGTCTGATCACGGGCTGGGCACTGCTTCCGCGATGTATGCAGATTTTAGCCACAGTATCCACACTTGGCGTTAGTCTTCTGAGGTTGGCTGCGCGATTGCTGAGGTGATTGTTGCTGTCCCTTGTTCTTCTTGAGAGGTGGCTTGCTTCTAGCTGACTTGTTGATAGCAGAAACAGAGGATCTGGAAACCTGGAGGGTGTTTGATGTTTCCACAATGGCTGACTGATCTGCCCTAGCAGTCTCAGCAGCTTGGAGTAGGTTGGCGAATTCCTCCAGGTTGGGCTCTGCATGGCTGAGTAGTTGTTCCTGAACCAGCTGGTAGACATTGTCGATTGCACACACCATCTGCAGTGCAATCAAGTAGTCGACGGTTTTGTTTTCCAGCTCACACTCCTTAGCAGCTTTTCTGAGGTGACACAACAGCTCATTAGCTGTCTCTCCCGGGAGTAGTGATGTTAAATCTTTGTAGGCCCGAACTGTTGATCGTTTGACCTTGAACAGCTGGTGGAGTGCGTCCTTGTACTGCTGATGTGGCGTGGTGGCTCTGTCCAATGCCGTGCTGTTGTGGAAACGGTTGAAGTCCCAGCTGACTGGTGATAGCCAAATTGCGCTGGTTGTCTGTCATGGCTACACCGGCTCTGGCTTCCTGACTGTCGATCCAGAGTTCCATCTCCGAGATGAAGTCATCCCATGAACGTGGTTCCGGACTGCCCAGCGGCCAGAATGGAGGTACCTCTGCAATTGTCCAATGACCCAGGGCTTGGTTTGGAGGTGGGTGCTCCTCATCAGCCCTTGAGACTTCTGTTTTGAACACAGTAGCAGGTGACAGGAAGAACTATCCTTCGATAGCACTCCTGTTTGCTGGAAGATGACGTCTGAGTGTTGGTGAACAGTAGTAGGTGGCAGGAAGAACTATCCTTCGATAGCGCTCCTGTTCTTCTGACATAGTTGGTGAGTTTGAATTGAGCGCCGTTGTTGGGTGACGCAGACGTCTGAGTGTTGGCGGCCACACTGAATCGAATCCTTACCGATCGTCTGCCAGTGTCGTGGTGCGAGTGGTGTAGGCGCGGCACAGGTATCCGAATGTAGGTGGCTGAGGCTGTTGCAACAAATGCGGTTTACTTCGGTAGCCGCACGGTCACAATAGTTAAGGCTAGTAGACAGCAAGAGAGAGGCACAGACAAGTAGGCAGACTGACTTATCAGGGCGGCTCGCCCGTTACGGCCTTACAGTCTGAGCTGACACGTAATTCTAGCACGGGGTCACGTAATTCTAGCACGGGGTGACAGCTCTATAAAACACCACTGTATGCAAACATCAGAATCACACCTGAAACGCATGCGCACAATTATACGTACATACGCTGTATGTATGTACAAACACTCACATGACACATACCACAATATTCGGTCTCACAGAATCTGCCCACAAAGCCAGGTCGACAATGACAAACACCCTCCAATCTAGTTCCACTACGACAAATAGGCAGGTGGCATTTTGGGCCTTGGTAGTTTGTTTGACAGATACATCCATTGCCGTCTAGTTTGCCGTTAATACAGGGCTTGGTGAGAAAGGCGTGAGAGAAAGACAAGAAAAGCAGACAGAGCGCGGGAAACATGCTGGGCGTCTGTTGCCTACAGATTAAGTGGACCTCCGAAAATTGCTAAATCGATTTTGCCGGGCACGCCAGACTTGGCTTTGATGAAGCTTCTATGGCCGACAAATTAATTGAAGCCGTCTGAAAAACCCTTCTGCCTATAAGGAGATATGCCGGATTCGAAACAAACACGCACGGCTTGTTATTCGAGACTACTATACATCAGTGTTGTTCCCAGTAAATTTACTGAGTAAAAGTTACTCGGTACTTAGTTATTTTGAATTAAAGTAAGTACTTTTACTTACCGGTAAATTTTTTTCTTAATTTTACTTACTGAATACCGAGTTTCAATTTTGAATTACTCAATTAGAAAAATATTCGGTAAACTCGGTACTCGGTAATTTACTGAGTTGTTTACTGAGTAAAAGCTTCTGAAATAGGTGTAGCTCGCCGCTTCTGTGCAGAAAATATACGGTTTTTCTTTCGATAATTGACCTGCTAACGACGAAAATACACAAATTTTGGCAATTTTTTTTGCAATTTTCACGGCTTGTTACATAACCTAAGCTTGCGCGGTAGAGTTGCTATAATGAGGCGCGAAGACTATAGAAGTAGAAACTATATCTACCTACTACTATTAGCTATATTTTGATTGAGGTTTTTTGCATCAGTCTCATGAACTGTTAGGAAATGGCGAAAATTAGAACAGATCTTCACCTTCCGGTTTGGCCAGACTTTGCAATTAAAGCCACATCCTCTAGTCACTATGTATAGTGTGCAAATTTTAAGGCTTTCCATACGTGCTAATTAGCACAATACATAACGTGAAATAACACAAAACACGATTAAAATTCCGAAAAATCGAGCTACATTATCTTAAACTCATCAATCAATAAATCAGGTAAATATTTTCAGATAAATTGTAGATTTCTGAATTTTGAAGGTTTTACCGAGTTTACTGAATTGTTTGCTGAGTACTTACCGGGTTTTCTTTGAAAAACCCAGTACTTACTCGTACTTACCGAATTTCAAAAAATCTGGATTTACTTACTGAATACTTACCGAGTTTTAGAACTTTGAGCTAGGCACAACACTGCTATACATGCTTTTTTGTATTTCACGATGCAAATCAAACTTTAATAGGTATGTAAAATTCAGACTGATAGATATAGAGTACATTATCATTTCGTACTAACACACTCCAACCTTCAGCGTTCAATAATTTCTCCAAAAATGCCTGTAAACAGCATTTTTAGCTGTATTTCTATTGCATTTGAGCCGAAATTCGCTATACTGATGGATTATTTGCTCGAAATTGCCGAATCCCTGACCGGCCTGAAGGCTCGAGCATCATATAACCCCGTTTGGCGAATGGACGGACGTTGGCATGATAAAATGAGCATACTGTATGTATGTCTGGAATATACGCTACAATAGGTTTATTAATTGTATGCATAGCTGTCCAGTAAGTACCGTAAGTTTAAGAAAGAATTCAGTCAAAAGATGGGACTTCTGGCCAAAGTATTTTCGAAGGCCAGAAATTTTTGGCACGTTCCATTGCTTAGACGCCAAGGCAGCTCGCCAGAGGCGACTGGACTCCAATTGGCCGAATTCTTGAACTTGTCGCTGCTCTTTGTTCGTTCCAGTCGGAGACAGAGACAGGCAAAAGCCATGAAGACTATGGCCGGCACAGAAAATAACCAGACTATTGAACTTTGCGTCAGGTAATAGGTCCAGTGACGTGCGTTTTGTCGGTGCTCGCAGAATTCACCGATGAATCCTGAAAAACGCGTTTTTCTTGTTTGTTCGTTCGTTCGTTCGTTCGTTCGTTCGTTCGTTCGTTCATTCATTCGTTCGTTCGTTCATTTGTTCGTTCGTTCGTTCGTTCGTTCGTTCATTCATTCGTTCGTTCGTTCATTTGTTCGTTCGTTCGTTTGTTCGTTCGTTCGTTCGTTTGTTCGTTCGTTTGTTGTTTGTTTGTTTGTTCGTTCGTTGTTTGTTTTTTTGTTTGTTTGTTTGTGTGTGTGTGTGTTTGTTTGTTCGTTCGTTCGTTCGTTCGTTCGTTCGTTCGTTCGTTCGTTCGTTCGTTCGTTCGTTCGTTCGTTCGTTCGTTCGTTCGTTCGTTCGTTCGTTCGTTCGTTCGTTCGTTGTTTGTTTGTTTGTTTGTTTGTTTGTTTGTTTGTTTGTTTGTTTGTTTGTTTGTTTGTTTGTTTGTTTGTTTGTTTGTTTGTTTGTTTGTTTGTTTGTTTGTTTGTTTGTTTGTTTGTTTGTAAAGAAGGATCCGTGTGATACAACTGCAGATGCCGATCAGTAAAATTCAGAAGGCATTACTCAGTGCTACGGATTGGTAAGCTAGGATTGCGCCAGAAAATACCAAGTAAAAATCTTTTAATTCCTTCCAAAATTGACGGGATGGCATCCATTTGAATTTATTCGTAAAAATGGGCAAAAAGTCAAAGGCGGACTTTTTCGCACTTGAATGCATTCAACAAATAGAAAAGCCAGCGAAATTTTATGAAGCGTCCCATCTATAGAGAGTTTGATTTTAGTTGTCATTGCCGGCATGGTGTGCGTTGGACATGCCAAAGTAATCCCTAAAACAGTTCCGCCCAACTCCCTCTGGGTAGCCGGCAATGGTCATCCATGGTTCTCTCGGATGAGGGCCATTTTCCATAGTAAAACTCGAAAACATCCCTGGGGAAATGAGCTTTCTCAGGGGGCCGAGTTAGCTTAGTGAGCATATGCTATGCAGCGTTCAAAAGCTTAAATCGTGGGATTTCAGAATCTGCAACAAAATTTACGGTGATTTTTGTTCTATCAAAAATAACAGATCACGAAATATCGATTGATCATGATTTATCGGGATATTTTTCCGAAAAAAACCTCGGCCTGTCTTTTTCCTGTCTTTTTTTCAAAATCGCTTTCTAGCTCCTTCCTGAGTCTTTTCAGAACAGAAATACACGTCTTGTATAGATATAAATCATAAATCAGGCATGAAACAGTCGCATTTTAGTGTGAAGTGATCCAATTACACAGACTATGATTTTAGTGGTTTTTTTGGGCATTAGACTTAGACACATAGTTTAGGGTTCGTCCCCGGTGATTGCCTCGCATGTGGCCCTTTATGGGTTGCTTACTGGTGTTTCAAGTGTTCATGTGCGTTGTAATAAACATTTAAGCTTTTAGTATATGCAAAGTAATTTTCTCTGTGCCCTAGAAATCGTCCGATTTAGGGAAGATCTGCTGTATAGCTTCTTTACAAATTTCTTTTTCTCACGAGAAAAAGAAAAACAGGAAAAACTAGAGAACAAACCTTCTTTACAAACGCAGGACTGATTCAATCTGGTTCCACTTTGGCACTTGGGAAATTGACACAGCACACCATCGTAATTAGGCAGACAGTGGCACAAATTGGTCTTCTCATTCCAGAGACCTTTATTCTGGCATCTCACTCCACTTATTACACGGCTCAAAATAAGTACTAAGACCGCGGCCAGTAGTAGACGCATCGCTATATAAGGCCAACTGTCATTTTTATGACTTGATCAATAATACACAGAGATTGCATGCCAGTCTGCTGCTAATTGTCTTCTCTGAGAGTGAGTGGCCCGTGCACAATGGAGCTCTAAATTGAAAGCCAAACATACAATGGATATGGATTGGATAGAGTGGCATTTCGTTAATGAAAGGCGCGCCTTTTTATTGACAAACCGTAGAGCCGGTTTTTCTAGCTATCCTTTCTTCCCGGACAAATCTAAATTTTTGTCTACGATTTGCGCAAAATTTTGTAAAAGACATTTTTATCACCTTGCCGACCTTTTTGGGAGACTCAATTTTTCGACCCTCTCTCAGATTTGGCCTCTTACCAGGGTTGTATATTTTTCCGAAAAAACCTCGGCCTGTTTTTTTTCAGTTTTTTTCCGTTTTTTTCCGTTTTTTTTCCTAAATCGCGGAAAAAACTCCAGCATAAGTTCTGAGTATCCTAGACTGGTTTTATGATTCCTAACGCTTTCTACCGCCTTCTTCTGTCTTTTCAGACCAGAAATACACGTGTTACATAGATATAAATCACGAAACAGGCATGAAACAGTCCCTGACAGGCTTCATCAATAAACCCTATATGCAAATTTTCTTACAGCAGTTTGCATTTTTGTTTTATCATGCCAAATCTGGTCTTTTCTGTTGTTTTTCTAACAGTTTTGAGTCAGTATGGCCTATTCTACATCGCAAAAGTCCATTTTTGGTTAGAAAAATGACATAAATTAGCTATTTTTAGCTTGAGTTTTTTTTCCGCGATTTATGTTTTTTTCCGACGCTTAGGAAAAAAACCGGTTTTTTTTCGGAAAAAAACGAAAAAAAACGGTTTTTTCCTAAGGGTCGGAAAAAAACATAAATCGCGGAAAAAAACTCAAGCTAAAAATAGCTAATTTATGTCATTTTTCAGTTAAAAAATCGACTTTGGATATGTATAATAGGCTAGACTGGCTCAAAAGTGTTAGAAAAACAACAGAAAATGCCAAATTTGGCAATTTAAAACAAAAAGCAAACTGCTGTAAGAAAATTTGCATACAGCGTTTATTGATGGAGCCTGTCAGGGACTGTTTCATGCCTGTTTCGTGATTTATATCTATGTAAGACGGGTATTTCTGTTCCGAAAAGACCCAGGAAGGAGCTAGAAAGCGTTAGGAATCATGAAACCAGTCTAGGATACTCAGAACTTGGGCTGGAGTTTTTTTCCGCGATTTAGGAAAAAAAACCGAAAAAAACCGGAAAAACTGGAAAAAACAGGCCGAGGTTTTTTTCGGAAAAATATCCATCCCTGCTTTATACATTTACTAAGAATGGATTGAGTTTAGGTGTTGTTTTTGTTAAACGCTAAAGTATTATCGGTCGGCGGGGAGAGCGAAGCGCAGACAGATGCAATTGCAGAAAACCCGTCATGTTTATGTTTCAGAAAGTCTATTAACACGTATTTCAGGTTACTGAATTACGGTACCATATATCATACACTTTTTGGTGGCTGTTGCCTGGCAACAGCTAAAATTGGGAAGTTGGAATGTACTGTTATTTTACTACGTATAGTAAAACAAAAATTAGTAATACTAGTGGTATTTTACTAGTAGTAAAATAATAGTAAAAGGTAAAATTTTGAGCCAATAGTGAAGTAAAAATAAAATAAAATTACCAAACCGGGTCAATAGTAAAATAGAAATTTTACTACTATTTTACTAGTTTTTGGTGAATTTCAGTGAAAATGTTGATCAATTTCGCACTAAAGGATGTGTGGGTGCACTTTCGTCACTCAAATTTTGCACATTTGTCTCTAAAGTTCTGGAAAACCTCGCATCATGATCAAATTCAGGAACTATTTGGCACCAACATCAGTCAGTTATAAGATCTTCGTATCATTGAGGGAAAATTGGACCCTATGACTAGTAAAATCATAGTAAAATAGTAGTAAAATGAGTAAAATTATTAGTAAAACAAAAATTAGTAAAATCGGAGCTGCCTGGTAGTAAAACAAAAATTAAAATTAAATTGAAGGGCTGAATTTCTAGTAAATTTAGTAAATAGTAAAATAAAAATCCACTAGTAAAATAACAGTATTGGAATGCAGCTTGCAGTAGGAAGGAATGACCCTCCCGGACCGACGGTTTCAAGAACAACAACAAAAGTTCAAGTCAAAAGACTCCAACTAACCTTCGCTTTAGACACTGTAGCTGGGCCGATTTCCGGTGTTGTAGTAATTAATGAATCCCGTGATTAATTAATTATAGGCTGTAAGGAGTTAGGAGTTAAGGCAAGGGTTAAGAAGGCTGCCAGACCTTGTGTCTATTCCTGCGCTCTTGGCTACTACTAGTCCAAAACGACAAAAACGTACAACAACAGCAACTAAATAACTGATAAAAACACAACGCTGCTAATTACGTATGTCTTGAATTCTCTCTATGCGTGTATTTAGAGACGTTTACGGTGTTGCAACCTTGTGCATTTTAATATATAATAATAAAGTAACCGATCAATTAAACCGTTTAAACAGAGGTACATAAAATTTGCATATATATGTATATTCACCAAAGACCTCATTCTAAAGCATTCCACATTCCTGAAACGGCATGGCTCTCAGACTGACAGGATAAGACATGGCCTGTTCCCGGAGTAGTTGCTGCCACTGATGATTGTCATTAGGCTTTCTTCTGTTCTTCACAATGCAGCAACAAGCACAGACCATCAGTACAACAGCCGGGACGGAAAAAATCAACACAAACGGGTTCTTCTCAATGATCGCCACGAAACTTCGCGACGACTTCGGTTCGTGACAGAACTGGCCCTGGAACTCGGTGACACAGACGCATTTTGAGCTTTTGCGAAATCCATTTATGCACTTCGGCAACTGACAGTACTCGCCCTCGTAGAACTTGCTGCAAATGCACCGGTTGCCGTCCGACTTGGCGCCGTTCTGACACTTCTGACCGAGGTTCAAGCTGCGTGCTGATGTACAGACGAAGTGGCAGAGCAATGCTGCCAGCAGCAGCCATGACATGACGACTGACTGAATGAACAGTCACCCGGGCGTAGCATGCAATCGATAGTTGGGTCACTAAATTTTTCAACAATCTGAGGCCTGATTGACACTAATTCGCGGGCTTGTCGACCAGAGAATCGCTTTTTCCTCTCAATGCCATTTTATTGAACCGCTGACTGTGAGACCTCATTTTCATAAGTGCCTCTCTCCCCGTAGGCACTGGCCGCCGTTGCACAAACAGATTTCTGATGCTATTTCTGCTAGGTTATTGATATTTTCTTTTTACACCTCTGGACCAATTTCCTCAGAGAATTTCTATTTGTAGTCTTTGTCTGCGGTCAAAAATTTTCGAGAAATCAATTTGTACCTGCCGTATAATGCTGCTTATAGTACCCCCTATTTATAGTACCTCGGGTACTATAAACGGTACTTAGTTAGTGCCATTTAAAATTCACGGTTACTATAAATAGAGACAGATTTTTATTCCGAAGTGGGCAGTTATACTACAAAACATGCAAATATTACAGTATTTTTGGTAGTAAACCTTGTTTGTATGAAAGAAAAACAGTATAAAATGCATATGCAACCATAGAGTTTGTGATATACATAAGAAAAGAAAACCAATTTTCATAATTAGATCATAATTTGAGCTAAAAGTTCACATATGATGATTAGTTCCTGATAGCGCAGATTTTGAAGTGTGTTATATAAATGAGTACTACAAATTAGGTGTGCTTCTGAATTTCGGCTACGATTTCAGATATTTTGTTTTAAAATGTTCATGCAGCGAACACTCTATAATAAAAGCTAAACCCAGGAAACAGTAAACATTCAATTAAGACGGTCTTTTATTTGCCTGGCCGTAGTTTGTATTCCTATCACCCGATGCAGGCTTACAGCTCTCTAGCCGTTCTTGCTTTAATCCATTCGCTAAACGCCTTCAGTTGTCTAATCTATCAACCATCAGTCGGTTTAGTGTCCGAAAAATGTGGCAGAAACTCAATTGGCTGTCGGGTATTAGTGGATCATAGGAGAAAATTGGTCTGGTACCGGTCGCTGGACCAATTCGCTTGTGTTTCCCTTTTCTCGTCTGTTTCCCGTGATGGCTGCATTCGAAAGCCCCTCAGCGATACTTTGCGATGCTTTTGTCTGCACCAATCAGACTGCAATACCCCTGCTCGAATGAGACAGTTGTATTTGAGTTTCTTGTCCAATAAGACGCGTCCTAGAAAAGAACAGAACTGGAAGAATGTACGCAGTGCTGTCTGGGCCAACTTGAATGCCAGCGTCAACAATGAAGAGAACATGACACTCGCCAAGACACACCACTCAGTGCCAACGTGGTCACTTTGTTGGTGATGTACAGTTTGATTTTTCTTGTTTTGCTGCTTGTTGGGGTATGCAGCGGTGTTATTTGTGGACAAGAGAAATGCGGACTTGAATACAGCCAACTGTGAATGGATGAGAAATCCGTATTAGAGACAATGAATGTATCACACACCACATTTGCAATTCGAGGCGTAATTTGTCAACAAACTCCGAGTGCAGTACGAAAGTGAACGAACAGTACTCTAGTAAGTAAGCAATCACGTACATACATACATACATACATACATACATACATACATACATACATACATACATACATACATACATACATACATACATACATACATACATACATACATACATACATACATACATACATACATACATACATACATACATACATACATACATACATACATACATACATACATACATACATACATACATACATACAGTTAGAGAAAATGACGAAACTCATCCACTTCGAAATATACAAAATTCCGGCGGAACACAAATAACAAGCACGTTCACTACAAAGTGACGGGTTATCTCCTTAAGGTTCATATTAGCCACCGGTGGCTAACTAAAAGTTTTGTCCGGGCGGACACTCAAAAATCCTTGTGTCCTGAACAGCCGGACACACATTCGGACAAATTTTTTGTCTGCCGCGGACAAAAAATCCTTGTATCCTGGACAGCCGGACACATTCGGAGAAAATTTTAGACCTGCCGCAGACAGATTTTAGCTAGAGCTCATTTTCGCTTGAGTACGCGTAACATTGTCCAGAACGTGTGCATTGAGTAAACAACATTCAGCTGGACAAAGACCATTATATACCACCTGTAAAGATAATTTTTAAATAGGCATCATGCAATTTTTATGTGACTAGGCATGCCAGATTTAGTCACCACTGCCAACATAAATGACATAAACAGTGTGGGAATTAAGAGTCATTTTTTATAAGACCGGGGCAGGCGGCGGAACATGGAATTTTTTGACCTATACTTTTTATGTGATGAATCAATAAGTCTTTAGTAGAAAACACCACCACTGCGGTATTTTTGCTCTGCGATACCGCTTGCGGTATTTATGGCCAAAAACGTGATTTTGGACATTTTCAACTGGTTCTCCAGTGCGCAATTGCCGATCGCGGTCATATTTTCAGCATAAATTAGTCTTACTATGACCACTGCACCCACAAAGTTTAGGGCTGATCGATTCGGGCCAGCGTGAATACCGTTGATTTTAGTGGTTATTATAAAAAGTGAAAAATAATTTTTTGACGTCCCTGCAGATTTTGGCCATACTTTTACAGTAAATAGAACACATCGTCCTCTACACGTTGGTGATTTCAGTTTTTTTGGCATCGGCCCCGTTTTTGAGTTATTCATGTTTTAATTTTCCAAAAAAATGTTGTGGTATCTATTAGAATCATTCACAATTCCGGTGTCCATGAAGCTAGAGCGACCCGCGGTAGAGCGTTGGACGTAGAATGTGATGGGCTATCGAACCATATACGCGAAATCGACCTACGACCACTTATACCAGAGTGGCATCAAGTCAAAGTTTCGATCGAAAATTACCCAATTTCCAGTTTACAGTTTTGGAATAGACAGTCTGTGTTTCGGCACTTCTGAAAGTAATCTACTATCAATAAACAGTGTTTCTGGCCTATTTTGACCTGCTAATTTCAGAAATGACCTTAGTTTTACTTTATACCCTTCCAATTTCAAGATGCAAGTTTACCATAGTGTAATAAGTAGATAGTGTTATATCTCAAAATCTCGAACTTATACAGAAAAATTAAGGCCATTTCTGAAATCAGCAGGCCAAAATAGACTTGGAACACTATTAATTGATGGTAGATTCCCTTCGGAAGTATTGAAACATAACCTATCTATTTTAAGATTGTGGCTCTCAAAAGTGAATATGTTGATGAATCTTCAGAGGTCCATAACTACCGAACCGACTGAGTTGTCCTAGCGCCAAAAGAAGATCATATTCAGAATCAGTGAAGAAAAATGCACCTAATAGGAAGCACTTGATGCTTCGGTTTCATAAATCACTAACGATGTGAATGCCAGGGCACCAGGAGAAAATAAGTCGCTCAGGACTGGTCATATTGTGAAACCACTGTAATTTTTATAATTAGTGTTGAAAACTGCATTAGGTGATGCAGATTTCACGGCTATGTATCCTGCATATGATTGATTTGAGTCACCTTTCAGACCGGTATCATATAACAAGTGCAGTCATTTTCTTGGCAAATATTATTAAATGCCCATATCGTGAGAACAAGGCACTCTAGAGCAAAAATATGGTCATTTTCGGAATCGCAAGAATCTCAACTATCATTTGACGGCCGAATCTACGCCATTTGACTAATAGATGGCCGGACAAAACCACAGGAGCTGACAAACTGGACAGAACTGTTGGAGCCACAAATCCAGACTGAACACTTGCACTCTGAGGTTTGTCCTGGAGAGATAGATGGCCGGACAAATCCGCAGGAGCTGACAAACTGGACAGAACTGCTGAAGCCACAAGTCCGGACTGAACCCTTGCACTCAGAGGTTTGTCCTGGAGAGATAGATGGCCGGACAAATCCGCAGGAGCTGACAAACTGGACAGAACTGCTGAAGCCACAAGTCCGGACTGAACCCTTGCACTCAGAGGTTTGTCCTGGAGAGATAGATGGCCGGACAAATCCGCAGGAGCTGACAAACTGGACAGAACTGCTGAAGCCACAAGTCCGGACTGAACCCTTGCACTCAGAGGTTTGTCCTGGAGAGATAGATAGCCGGACAAAACCACAGGAGCTGACAAACTGGACAGAACTATTGGAGCCACAAGTCCGGACTGAACCCTTGCACTCAGAGGTTTGTCCTGGAGAGATAGATAGCCGGACAAAACCACAGGAGCTGACAAACTGGACAGAACTATTGGAGCCACAAGTCCGGACTGAACCCTTGCACTCAGAGGTTTGTCCTGGAGAGATAGATGGCCGGACAAATCCGCAGGAGCTGACAAACTGGACAGAACTGCTGAAGCCACAAGTCCGGACTGAACCCTTGCACTCAGAGGTTTGTCCTGGAGAGATAGATAGCCGGACAAAACCACAGGAGCTGACAAACTGGACAGAACTATTGGAGCCACAAGCCCGGACTGAACCCTTGCACTCAGAGGTTTGTCCTGGAGAGATAGATGGCCGGACAAATCCGTAGGAGCTGACAAACTAGACAGAACTGCTGAAGCCACAAGTCCGGACTGAACCCTTGCACTCAGAGGTTTGTCCTGGAGAGATAGATGGCCGGACAAATCCGCAGGAGCTGACAAACTGGACAGAACTGCTGAAGCCACAAGTGCGGACTGAACCCTTGCACTCAGAGGTTTGTCCTGGAGAGATAGATGGCCGGACAAAACCACAGGAGCTGACAAACTGGACAGAACTATTGGAGCCACAAGTCCGGACTGAACCCTTGCACTCAGAGGTTTGTCCTGGAGAGATAGATAGCCGGACAAAACCACAGGAGCTGACAAACTGGACAGAACTATTGGAGCCACAAGTCCGGACTGAACCCTTGCACTCAGAGGTTTGTCCTGGAGAGATAGATGGCCGGACAAAACCACAGGAGCTGACAAACTGGACAGAACTATTGGAGCCACAAGTTCGGACTGAACCCTTGCACTCAGAGGTTTGTCCTGGAGAGATAGATGGCCGGACAAAACCACAGGAGCTGACAAACTGGACAGAACTATTGGAGCCACAAGTCCGGACTGAACCCTTGCACTCAGAGGTTTGTCCTGGAGAGATAGATAGCCGGACAAAACCACAGGAGCTGACAAACTGGACAGAACTATTGGAGCCACAAGTCCGGACTGAACCCTTGCACTCAGAGGTTTGTCCTGGAGAGATAGATGGCCGGACAAAACCACAGGAGCTGACAAACTGGACAGAACTATTGGAGCCACAAGTCCGGACTGAACCCTTGCACTCAGAGGTTTGTCCTGGAGAGATAGATAGCCGGACAAAACCACAGGAGCTGACAAACTGGACAGAACTATTGGAGACACAAGTCCGGACTGAACCCTTGCACTCAGAGGTTTGTCCTGGAGAGATAGATGGCCGGACAAAACCACAGGAGCTGACAAACTGGACAGAACTATTGGAGCCACAAGTCCGGACTGAAACCCTTGCACTCAGAGGTTTGTCCTGGAGAGATAGATAGCCGGACAAAACCACAGGAGCTGACAAACTGGACAGAACTATTGGAGCCACAAGTCCGGACTGAACCCTTGCACTCAGAGGTTTGTCCTGGAGAGATAGATGGCCGGACAAATCCGCAGGAGCTGACAAACTGGACAGAGCTGCTGAAGCCACAAGTCCGGACTGAACCCTTGCACTCAGAGGTTTGTCCTGGAGAGATAGATAGCCGGACAAAACCACAGGAGCTGACAAACTGGACAGAACTATTGGAGCCACAAGTCCGGACTGAACACTTGCACTGTGAGGTGTGTCCTGGAGAGATGTGAGGAGTGCAACCAACTGGGCTATGCAATACCATTTTCTGTCGATTTCTTCATTTCACTGGCTTCATGAATAATTTCGTTATCTCGCAATATTTTGTAAAGATCAATTGAACAGTTCGCGCATGAGATACATTCAATTTGCCAACAAGTGAAGTGCTTGACTGCATTACCTGCTTGCTAGCTACTACATTTTTGATTTAAACAGAGACATATAATGACATTTGAGCTTGTACAGATACAAAATGGCATACAGAAGCAAACAAATTTCAGACAAACACAACTCCGCTCTTGCAGCGGTTGTAGATCAAGGGCTCTCCCAAATCAGTCCAGGTATCAGTCTCAACATTGTACACTTCCATACGACGACTGTGGACGCCCCCTATGGCATACAACTTTCCTTCTCTGGCGACTAGTTGATGTGAGGAGCGTGGATAAATCATATCAGCCATGGGACTCCAGGTGTCGGTAGATGGGTCGTACGTCTCGCAACTGTTCGACTCCTTAACTTCAGTGGTGTTTACTTTCACTTGTCCTCCGCACATGTACAACTTGCCGTTGAAACTGGTCAGACTGTGGGAAATTCGAGGGAAGCTGGCATTTGATTTCACCGCCCAGGCATCAGTGTTGACGTTGTACTCGTAGGTTGTTGACCGGTAAGCCTTCCCAAACTTACCACCCACCATATACAGATAGCCATTGAGAGC
Organism: Sabatieria punctata; assembly: GCA_030248155.1. Lineage (NCBI taxonomy): Eukaryota > Metazoa > Nematoda > Chromadorea > Araeolaimida > Comesomatidae > Sabatieria > Sabatieria punctata. The sequence continues at coordinate 75,383 of JASANB010003288.1, forward strand.
AGCCATTCGGCTAAAGGCGTGTGCTACAGGCACTTTGCTCAGTGGATCAGCCCACTTCAGTTGACCTGCCTCAAGACACAGCTTGAGAAAGTTGCCTCCGATTGCGCTAGCCTGACAGTTGAGCACGTACAGACAGTCACCAACCATGGCTGATGTGGATTTTTCCATTTTTGCTAGCGGTACCGGCGGTCCAGGGCTGATCTGCTTTGTGTGCATGTCTAGGATGTCCACCTCTGTGCTGGATGTGTAGTTGTGGAACCTTTTTTTTCCTCCCACTAAAGCCACTTTCCTGTTGCTGAACAGACCTGCTGAACTGTGCCTCCACTCCAGGAGGGAGGGAAGAGTGGCGAAAAGGGTGCTCGAGTGGTTTTGTGTGTTGAACAGCTCCATGTCATTTCTGTTGTCGCCTCCGATTATCAGTATATTAACTGAAATACTTCAAGCATTGTTATGAAAGGCACAGTATATGCCTGCTTATGCAACTGCTACCGTACCATACTTACATTTGTCAGCTTCATTTCCACAATCGGCAGCTATCTTGCAAGCTGAAGAGAATGCACCTAGTGATTTGGGCGTTTTTTCCTGTAGAAACTTACTCTTCTCAAACATCTTGTAACCTTCTGCTGACTGGGCTTGCATCTGCATCAAAGGAGTCTTGTATAGTCTACAGTCTTTTGTGGACGCACTATAGGCATAGCCAAGGCAGTCTTTGAACTTGACACAGTGCATGGCACAGTGGACTGCACTCTTCAATGGCTGACTGTGAATAAGGTCGTTCTGGTTGCTTTCTCGCTGCTCTGTTTTCACCAGGACAAATGATTGTTTTTGGGCTAAAACTTACAGACTATTACTATAGATCAGTAGAGCAGTAGTGAGTCTAGTGATTGGTTGCACCTTCTGAGCTAAGGTGTAATCTGGTCAGGATTGAGGCAGGCAGCAGCAGTGAGCACAAATGCATAATAGATGATTTAACAAAAACCATGGATCTTTCGTGCAAACAGAGCTAGTCCAATCCGATCCGATTTGCTGGGTGGCCTTACGGCCTACGATCAGACTCGTGGTCAATTTCGCTAGTAGAGTGACTGGGAACGGCCTGCAATTTAGTTGATGCGAAACCGAACTCTATTCTTGTCAGTTTAAGTTAACGAATGATAAAACTGAGTTGATTAGTAACTGGTTAACGTACCTCTTGTGCTGGAGTGGGATGAGAACAGGGAGTAAACACTTAGCAGCAGTATGCAAAAGTGGACGCCATACTCTTTAACAGAAACCATTCCTACCCTGCCACTAATTAATAAGCGCTGAGAGAGAGAGGGAGAGAGTTGGTAGCCTTTCATTCAGGCTACCAGTCAATTAGCTAATGCCAACCTCGATTGGTGTGCGTCAGTCCCTACCATATTCTATTATGTAGTGATGAGCTCTGATGATTGATGACTAGGAAACCAAATTTGTGTATTGACTTGGAAGTTGATGTGAAAAAAACTTGCGGCCAGGCAGTTGTAGGGTGCGGGCCTGGAGAAACCAGTACAGAGTTGGGAGAGGAGAGTCTGAGGAAGTTCTCAAATATTTCCGTCATTTTGGTTTGGTTATTGCACGAATCGGAGCCGTTGCACCAACAGCGGTAGCGAAACGGGTCTGTGTAGTAAGGGGACTTGTCACACCACACATGTCTACCGTAGAATAATAGTAAACAAGCATGAAGAAGCATTGCAAACAGTATTGTCAGGTCTGCAGACCAAAAAACCCTAAATCAGAAAAAAATTCCACCAGAAACCCCCCCCCCCCGAATTTGCGAAATCAACCCAAAAATCCCCCACATTTGAAAAGTGCTTCCAGAGCTGGTAGAAGCTGAATTTCGCATTGCAGTAGGATTAGATAGTGATAAACAGACAGGAATGAAACTAACCACACATTTCAACTAAATAGTAAAGTGTAATTTGGTAACAAATAGACCAGACTAGGGTATAATTCGTTTGGGAAAATATGAATGGGGAATGAAGTTTTCTAAAATTTAGTTTCAATTTTCACACGGCTTAATTCTAAACGTAAAAAACGCATACACCAATATTTCAATTTTTCAAATTAAAATTATTTCAACAAGCCCCAGAAATTTAACAAATTTCTGCCAAATTTGCCCACCAAACCCCCAGATGAAAAGTTACACCCGCAGGCGGTGATAAAATTCCCCCAGATCTGGGGCAAAACCAGCAACCTGGCAACCCTAATCGCAAAACAAGTTGGATTGCGCAAAGCAAAACACATTTCGTGCAGTCAACACAACACTGGGCACAACACAGTATGCTATTCAGTTTGTCACCTGTCTTCACCTTCACAAAACTACAATCTTCTTTGATAACAAGCTGCTCCGCTCCGCTAAGTCCAACGACAAGCAAAGCGGACAAATTGCAGCTTTAGCGTGCCGAAATAGCCACGATTTTGGTAGATTTCTGCGGTTGCTTTGCGCGTAGACCCAAGGTCAGTCTCATCCTCTTGCGAAGAGGTGCGCTGGTGATCATGAGACAGTAAGGATTTATCCAAGTGTACAACTCGGTGCCCAGGTCGAACCAGGGCATCGCTGCCTTCAAGGTCTCCGGATCCGAACCGTAAGCCATGTAGCCGCAGGCAAGTGCACATTCGAAGGTAAGCACCGTTAGCACGATGCCAATGAACAGCACATTGCTGTATGATTTGGTCACTGTCTGACGGCCTTCTGTCTTCTTCTGCGCTTCACCCACTTTGCTGTGACGGTTCAAATTGTAGCGGAAAATGGTCGTGTAACAGAAAACACCAATCACTACCAGCATCATGCACTGCACAAAACATGTTGCTTGGTAGTAGAACTGAAAATCTTCATTAAATACGTAACTACATTTAATAATTTTCTGATGGCGTTGCTTTTTGATTGTAAAATCGATTGATTATAGCTTAGGTGTTTTTCTGTGAGTGGCTTAGTCGCTCTCGGTCGGTCGGTCGGTCGGTCGGTCGGTCGGTCGGTCGGTCGGTCGGTCGGTCGGTCGGTCGGTCGGTCGGTCGGTCGGTCGGTCGGTCGGTCGGTCGGTCGGTCGGTCGGTATGCAACTGTAAGAAAGTGACCTGAAAAGCAGTATTCTCAAAGAGCAACAGAACGCCTGTCTGTGTATGATTGTTGGAGAAGTAAAATCTCTGGAACCAGAGTGGAACGTTGAACGGCAATGGCATCAAATAAACAGCTGCCACGAACCATCTAGTCTCGCTTTGAGTCCATTTCTGCAGTCGAAGAAACCATTATTATTTCGCTGTTACAACATTCAGTATACGAAGGGGATATATCGGAAGCTCTGTTCGCTTAAAACGTTTACGGTTTTCGACGCGAATTTATTGAGTAGATACATACGGTACCTTGGCAATTTACGGTCCGACCGGGATGCAAGTAAAGGCTAATTGACGCGACGACGGTGACGTTTGGTAAATCATATAAATATACTTGCCCCCTTGGAAGGGTGGCTGATCTGTTTAATTTAAGCTTAACTACCTATAGGTCTAAAACTAAGCTAGAGCATGAACTAATGTTTAAATTAAATCCTTGTTCTGTCACGACTTACCCTTAAGTTTCTGCACGGCGGGCCGGCTTGTCAGTGATCTTGGGAACAAAAAAATAAGCCTTTATTCAGCAGTTTCCGCGATCGTAGCGACAGAGGAGAATGAAGAAGAAGTGAATACTCAGACTGAATGAATGACTGACTGAGCAACCGACCGACCGAGCAACTGACTGAGCAACTGACTACTCTGTTCAACCAACGGGTTATAGAGGGCTAGTACCGGGCCCATGAGGCATATTTTCCGGTCCAAGTGCAAAGTAATCGCCTTGCACTGGGGTCTCTATTCAACCCAGTTGACATGAACAGTGACAGACAATTAAATAACAAAGGTTAATCAAGATGCGCGCCGGTGCGTAGATAATCAAATTAGAGTTACAGATTAAGAGTGACAGGTTGTAGTAAAGTGGTAGTTTTCAAAAGAAGATGTGTCACAAAGAAACCTAATGTCTACCGCTTATAAAATGCATTAGTTCGTCACACCTCCCAACGATGAAGAAGTGGCGTCCCGACACTAAAGCAAGCATAGAAGCACCCAGTTTTACAGTTAGTAAAAGCGCAAGCGTAAAGCAACAGTTTTACAACAAGTCAGGAGGGGACTGATTAAAATTAGGATAAACTAAAGATAGCAGTACAAAGAAAGGCACACACAATTATCCATTACCTAACTTACACTCGACTTAGCAACCACTCATGCAAACACACAGATACAAAACAAATATAAATCCCAACACCTACAAATATTGCACAACGTCCTAGCCATCACCTGAAACATTCTGTACACATTAAAGCTCGTCGGTCAGGTACTAAGCCATGCCCTTAGGCAGCGACACTCAATAATTAAATTATACAGGGACATTCTTAGGCCTTCAATGCTGTATGATTATACAAAATCCCATTCACCTATGGTTAATAGACACAGTTATTTCAATACCTATGTACAGGATTGTACTAGTTAAGGCGTTTCCATCACCAATTATGAGTATACCATTGTGGACAGTTATCAACGTTAACAGTTAAGCGCAGCTACTTCATGCCCTAATCATTTACCAGATGATCCAAATCCTTTAGTCCCCCGGGCTGACGGTTCCAACTGACGGACCGGAAGCAGATATGGCCGAACCACTGGCAGACACACGAGTTGAGCGATACTGTCTCCAGCATACAATGTAGTTGGGCAGTTGGTTAGGTTGATGAGGACGGCCTTCACAGTTCCGCGGTAGTCCTCATCAATTAGACCACCCAACACGTGCACTCCTTTAATGGCCAGCGAGGATCGATCCTTCAGCATGCCGCAGCAGCTCATGGGTAAGTGAACTGCCAACTGAGTGTCTATGGTGCATTGGGTATGTGGTTGTAGCAGAACAGTGTTTGGGGTTGGCATATCGATGCCCGCTGCCCCAGGTGAACCATACTTGGGCGGTTGCTTCCAACCTGCTTGGAGGTGGTAGGGCATTACTGGGTAGCCAGTAGGGCAGTCACCAGTTTCGTGCCGTTTAGACGTTGTGATCGGCATTATAGCATTGATATCGTTGTTGTTGCTTAGAGTACCAGGTTGATGACTTTCTAGAGTGGACAGTCTCAGCGGTGTAGTAAGTTCGGGTACCTTTGTCAGTCCAGAAGTGATGTGTTCAGCTTCAGCAGTAGACACTGACTCAGTAGGAGTCAGGAGAGGAGAAGATTGGGTAGAGGTTGGGACAGAGTTAGGCGCAGGTAATGGTGAGCTTTTCGCTTCAGCCAAACTCTGGTGAGTGGCAAGCCTGCGCTGGCACACAATTTCTAGCTCCTCTGTGAACGTTAAAGTTTTTCGTCGATTGAGGGGCAAGGCTACAACACCCTTGGCTTTCAGAACAGGGGATGGGCAGCCATACTGAGTCAAGGTTTTGGGAGGACTCAGGCTGACAACAGATTCAGCGTTGGAGGATACAGTATACAACAAGGGGGTTGACAAAGGTAGTTTCGGAACAGGCGGACCATGGGTTGCAGTAGGAGATTCAGTATCTTGGTGTACATAATCGGTAGTTGCTGTCTCAGCTAGGTGTTGATCAGGTTGGTGGTTCTGGCCATTTTTCCGTTCAGGGTTGCAGTCCAAATGGGGGTGATGAATACTGATTCTCCGAGTGGGATCGCGGTTCTGTTTCGTTTTCTTCCAAGGTAGTGTTTTGCTATTAAACTCAAAATCACCTAACACTGGGGCTACAAGCATTGCAGAATTAGCTTGGCGGGGACGCAGGTTATATGGGTGAGCAACTGGATTAGTTTCATGCAGTTCGGAATCCTTGTTGGGTTCCATGGAATCGTCCTCCCCCGTTCCCTTCACCAAAGGGGAAGAGGATTCCATATCAGTAGGAATGAATTCAGGCACAAAAGGTGCTGCAGTTGGTTTTACATCTCTTAAATTTACTTTTAGTGTTTTCGTTGGAGAGATGCGAAGGGTGACGTTAGTGTCAGTGACTTCCACTACACGGAACGGTCCAATCCAGTGGTACTTGTTTAATTTCTTGGTGGTTCCAATGGGGGTTGTTGGGGTATGACGTCGTACCCAGTCACCGACTTGAATCTCTGTTGGTTTGGCTTTCTTATTGTGTCGGCAGACCTGTTTTTCCTGATCTTTACATATATTAATACGTGCTAATTGCCAGGCATCCTGTAAATGAAACTTAAGATCTGTAATATAATCTACTTGATCAACATATAGCCGGTTGGGGGTTTTCCATACAGTATCTATGGGGAGATTTGGGTTCCGACCATACATTAGGAAGAAAGGGGTTTCTTTAGTAGTTTCTTGCCTACTAGTACGATATGCAAACAGCACAAGTGGTAAAAATTGGTCCCAGTTAAAAGATTCATGGTTGACCATAGTTTTGAAAGGTTTCCCATAAAGATAGTATAGAAAATGTCTGACAGCTGATGCTAAAACTAGGGCTTCTTGCTTCAAATTCTGGCAATCTACAAACACAGTTTGATCGGTAGGACTATAATTTGCTGGTATACGGGCTAACTGTTGTTGTGGTACCTCAGCCTTGAACGAGTTTGGGATTGGTTCAGTATCTAGAGTATGCGCGATTGATATAACATTGGTGACTGGCAGGTTTTCAGTGGCTAAAAGAGCTGGCTTGCTTCTTTTCAATAATGGCACAGGTTGAGGTTGTGGATTAATGTGCATTTGCAGTTCCTGTTTAGTTGGTTGGCAACCAAAATTGCCAGGGCTTGAAAATACTCTGTCGTTTTGTGGATGAGGTGGAAAGATGGGCAACTCTTGGCATGTTTCAACATCATCCTCAACTGACACATCTGAATTTTGTTCCACTTGTTTGACACTTTGCAACACGTTTCTTTGTTCTTCTTCACACAGTGATAAGCTTTCTTGACTTTGTTGGCAATGTGTCACTTTGACAGTCTTGTGAAATGCTTCATTGGTCACTGGGTCAGGGGTCTTTAAATCAGCTACACACCTGCATTCTTGGCCTTGTGCAACTTCAGGTGGGCTACAATGTTTTGAAAAGCTTGAATGACTGATTGGTTCCATCACGACATTGTATGGCAAGTTGTCCTCATACACAGCACAAAGAGATTTGTCAACCAAGTTTCCAAAATCCTCTTCTGACCGAGTTGTAGAATGTAGATCGGTAGGCCTTTGGAACGTGAGAATACTGGGGGTTGTTGGTGTATCAGTTGCAGAAAGGTGTCTCAAACCTTGAGGTTGAACAGTTTCTTCATCTTCAGTATGAGCTTTTGTCACAACTGCACACACCGTGTCTACAGTATGCAACACTTTTGAGGTTTGAGGAAACGCTGGGGATTCAACTTGGCTGTTGAACAGACTACTCAAGTACAGTGAGTCCAAATCATCATCTTCACGTTTTCTTCCTATGTCTTGCCAGTGGACAGAGTCATCCATTTCCTCATCTGTATCTGCAGTTTCCTGTTCAATCACTCCTGATTTCTCGGCAAGGTTTGCAGAAAACTGGCTGGAAGTTTCCTTTATCTGATTCTGGCAAACCGCATAGGAGGGTCCAGGAAAAAAACTGTTATTTCCCATCAACAGTTGACGAAGAAGCAGCACATCTTGTCGCAGCTGATGCAGCTCGACTGGAGAGACTGATGGTTCATCAAGTGGTTTGTCAGGTTCTGCAGTGTTGCTCAAGGCATTGACTTGGTCAGTGAAAGTTTCAGGCATTTCACTATTTTGTGTAGGAGAACAATCACTTTGATCTAGGCTATTCCAAGGGCAATTTCTCCAAAGGTGTCCAGTTTGCTGGCACTCATAACAGCATCTCTGATCATTGAAAGGAGTTGCCTGGTTGAATATTGTTTTTTCGTCATCTTGAGAGTACCATCCAGGTTGACCTGCACCTCTGAGTCGGTAGGGATCCAGCTGGAACACATTCCAGGAAATTTCTCTCTGTTCACTGTGTCGCAACTGTGAATAGGACCAAGGGTCATCGGATCGCATGGACTGAGAGTTGGAAAGGTAGTCTTGGGATGCGGCCATAGTAGTGGATGAGGAAGTCACGTCAGGTTGAACATAGCTGACTGGGGTGATGACATCTGACTGTCTGTGGCAGTACTGTGGTGAGTCCGAACAGGAGATGTGAGCTTGCTGATTGGTGGTGGAGTAGCCTTGTTCCAATGGAATCCATCCAGGCTCAAATCTTTGGTTGGTCTGATGCAAAGTACTAGGGGCAGCATACACTCCATTGAAAGGATTATTGGCGGCCTGATCTGCAGCTACAAAGCCAGCAAAAACACCTTCATTGGGTAAGGGGACTCCAGCCCTATCTCTCATGGCTTGCTCTACTCGGGCAGCAACCATTTCTGCTTCTTGTAGCGTCTGACAATTTCCACCAACAATCTCATAGTAATATCTTATATTAGGTCGCAATCCGCGACGGAAAAGACCTAACAGAAGAGTCTCACGGTCAGCAGCTCCCATACCTCCAAGAGTAGCGGCTCGGCCTCGCTGTTTCAACCTAGTCAAATATTCACCTACAGTTTCATTTACCTCTTGCCTCATTTCCACCAAATCAGTCATACATCTTCGCCCATACTCTGGGGGTTCAAGTAGTTCACGCAGGCGCTGTATAAGTAATGCATAGTTACCCTTTTCTTGAGCAGTTAAACCATAGTAAACTTCAAATGCTCTGCCTCTGAGCAAGTGAGGTAGTACTGAATGTCGAATGACATCATTGCATCCAGCTGCAGTAGTAAAAGTGTTGAACCGATCCAAAAAGTCACCAAAGCGCTGAGCCCAACCACCATCAAACGTGCCAATCACATCCTTTGCATTTGAAATGACTGTGTGCCTTGGCCCCAATTGGTTTTCTGTCTGAAGATCATTCCTTAATTGTGCATGCTCACCTTGTAACTCCTCATAGTTAGTCTGTAGGGTCGCTAGATGTTGCAGGGCAATTTGCAAACGATTCTGAAGTGCCTCTAAATCAGCCATTCTCTAGACGGTAGGGTCACGTTCTGTCGCTGTGAATCCCTTTTCCTTTGCTTACAAAAAGCATAACGGCCACCTTCAGTATGCAGAGTCTGAATCACTGTTTAGCTTACAACACAACAATTTGCTATGTTAAAACATAAAGAATAACAACACGCTCACCATCTGAGCTCTATTACCTTGTTGGTCACAGTCCACAAAAGCTAATCGAGATTGACTCGCCTCCCAACAACAGGTAATTACTGTAAATGGGCTGACAAAACAATGACTCTCTCGCTTAAAAACACAGAAACAAGCGCAGCAACACATTAACACAAAAACAAAGCAGCAGAGCAAACGGTGCACATAATTAGCGCTACTGAGCTGCTAAGTTCCATATCCAGCTTTACCAACAGTACAATCAAGAGGCAGCGCCTGCCTGTCTTTTGTTTCTCAGACACCACACTAGGGCGTCAAATTACGGTTCCACAGACTCCCGACAGCCTTTTTGGCTCCCGTCGTGGTCACCAGAAAATATATGTCACGACTTACCCTTAAGTTTCTGCACGGCGGGCCGGCTTGTCAGTGATCTTGGGAACAAAAAAAATAAGCCTTTATTCAGCAGTTTCCGCGATCGTAGCGACAGAGGAGAATGAAGAAGAAGTGAATACTCAGACTGAATGAATGACTGACTGAGCAACCGACCGACCGAGCAACTGACTGAGCAACTGACTACTCTGTTCAACCAACGGGTTATATAGAGGGCTAGTACCGGGCCCATGAGGCATATTTTCCGGTCCAAGTGCAAAGTAATCGCCTTGCACTGGGGTCTCTATTCAACCCAGTTGACATGAACAGTGACAGACAATTAAATAACAAAGGTTAATCAAGATGCGCGCCGGTGCGTAGATAATCAAATTAGAGTTACAGATTAAGAGTGACAGGTTGTAGTAAAGTGGTAGTTTTCAAAAGAAGATGTGTCACAAAGAAACCTAAAGTCTACCGCTTATAAAATGCATTAGTTCGTCACAGTTCTAAACATGAGCCTAAAACTAAGCACAAGCGTAAATCTAAATCGGTAAATTGCGGTGTGGGGCGGTACTGTCCAAGTACGAAATTTTCGGCAACTTTTGCGACGGCCGTGAATTTGTGTAATTTAGGGTCGCGTCTTACGGTAGTCATTTGATTTTCAGGTAATCTTTCGATATTTACCGGGCTTCCAATAGATTCCATTGTATAGCTATGGCGTTCTCAATATGTAGCAGCAAGTGTACCTACCCGATCCTTAACAATAGCGTAGTATCGATTGATGGTAAGCAACAGAGTTCCCAACACCTGCGGTTTTATCAGGTACCAGAAGAGAAGAGTGTGTAGTTTGCCGAAAAAGAAAGGCGCTTTCATCACTAACTGATCCATTCCAAACCAACCCCGCTTCGGACAGCGATTTAGAATGGTTCTCTCGCTCAACATCAGCAGGTCAAAGATGCCTATGTGGAAAAGAATCTTGAAGAATGAGCTGTTGAAGGGAGTTTTGTCGCGATTTCGGTACAGAGTTACTAAGTAGACCACGTAAATAAATGCGGATGGAATGGAGACGATGAATACAAGCAGATCAACTGTACTTTGTACGGACATGGTTAGGGTCTTGCGAGAGAGTAATCTAAGCTTTCATATAATTATCAGCAAGGTGATTAAGCGGATTATTACGTGAGGAGGCTGAGAAGCCAATACACTAAATGAAATTTATCGAGCCACACAAATATTGGACTTAAACTTGGTTATTTTTTCGCGTCTAGCTAGAGACCGAATTGCTTTTCAAATGAGCATCCATCCACCAAACAAAGTAAAAAATTGGTCAACCCAAAACTCGTTCTGGCATACAAGTAAACAAAGAAATTTCTGGTAAAACTGTTTTCCGGAGGCCTTGTGTGGGCCTAGCATCATAAGATCGGGGGTTAAACGATGATGTCATTTTGACGGCCCCTAGGGCCCGCACAGTTGGTGTAGTGGTTTACGCCGCATAGCCACTGTTCGCGTGCTTGTGCGCTCATACTCTCGGCGCGGCAAGTTTCTTTCCGCAAAGAGTTGGTCGTGGGCACAAAACTCCACTCAGGCCACCGAAAGCTGGTGACAGTGAGTGGGTAAAATGGGAACCGACTGGATCTGCCATTGCACCAAAGCCGCTCCACAAAGCCTGCCGCTTTGGAGAAGAAGATCAATGACATCAGAAGCTGTCCGAGAAACCAACTATGCGCGAGCCCTCTGGCATACGGAGCACCAGCGCCCATTGGGAGCTGACAGTATCACGTACAGTTGGTAGGTACCACCAAATTTCAGGTAAGTCCAGGTTCAGGTATCTCTAAAATCCAATTTCAGGTTCAGGTTCAGGTTCAGGTACTTTCAAATAAAGACACAAATTTTCGGCTATGAGCTAAATCAATAGCGCTGCTGTTCCTTCTCATAAGAAAACGATCCATGTTCAAAGCAATCGAAATTTACAAACCAGCAATTCGACAAAAACGAGAAAAACGCCAGACAATTTTTTGCGGTATGACGGACCGATCGCCAGGCACGCACCCCACGCACTCCACAAACGTTCATTTCAAACTCTAAGTTCCGGCATTGAGCTAAGGCTCCGGCTTGCATAAGTTCTACTAGCTGACGTTTAAGCTTACGTTCAAGAAGCAAACTAAAGCTTAGGCTTCATAGAGGAAGACAAGCTTTCATAAAGTCAATTTCCGGATGGGGCTTTTCCCTATAATCACCTTCATTTTTAAGTTACAGTACATGTAGGTGCAGATAATGTGCATTAGACGCTTCACGCACACCATTTTTAAGAACAAAACTGTAGAGCGTTAAAGCAATATCTGATCTAACCAATCGACAGTACGTGCTACTTGTACCGGGAAGTTTAAGACAAGAAAAACCTGAAAAGTAGGCACCGACCTAGTAGGTGTCAGGTAAGTACTTTTATTTTCAGGTAGGTTCAGGTTCAGGTTCAGGTTCACAATTTTCAGGTTAATACCCAGGTTTCAGGTTCAGGTTCAGGTATACCTACCAACTGTAGTATCATGACGTCAACACGCCGGGCGCTCTCTTAGTGACCGGCACTCAGCAGCATGGCTAGGAGTGGCTGGCAGTGAAAAAGGGCAAACGTCTGAGATGACGAATCACGGGGTCGCGAAACGGACCACGAGTCTGATCGTAGACCGCACATCGGATCGGGTCGGACGGCCCCTCAGAAAATTTACGTTATTTCGCTTACAAATGACCTTTAGGATACAATAAAAATGCAGAGAGGCTAGCGTAAAGTGCTAATTTGTATGCACGTGCGAATTGCCCTGGCCGGGACCTTTTAGTCACCTGGTCCGAACCTGTTTTCATTTGTCGCATATTGCTTTTATTGCATAGAAAGGCCACCCATCTTTCGTCGGCAAGCTAAACAGGTATAGTCGTATATATTTCTTGGAATTGCTTGCTTCTACTAGTAGAATTAAGAACCATCCAGCAGCTAAAGTCGAGGGAATTACTAGTCTGAAAAATTAAGCCATCTCTCGGCAAGCGTAGGAATCTATCTGTAGGCGCGGCCGTTTTTGCGCCTGTGCTGCCAAATATCGTTAGCTAAATTAGCTTCCTCTAGCCACACATTTGGCCCTTATTAGACCGGGCTAGGTCGATAAAATCTGTGCCCTTTTTTGCAGGCGCCTCTAAATTGCGCTCGATATTGGGCAGTTTTTCTCGCATTCAAATGTCTTGACCACTTATCGCAGACCTTAGAGTTGGACAAGCCTGGCTGGCCCAGTAAGCTTTGCTTCGATAATAGTATTGTATCTGGCGCTAAATTCGTTTAGGTCGGACCCCGGGGGTAGCGCAATTTAGCCCTAAATTGTCTCACCACTTTGCCAGCTAGTACAGGCCCCCCGCCGATTTGGTATCGACCCGAGTGGTGTCAGTGTTTGCCAATAATGCCATTTGACGGTTTTTATTTGTCAAAAACCGACAACTCTCCGCCTAGAGGCTCCTGAAATTTCGATCCCTCCCGCCGGACATTTATCTTGCCTGTTTTTTAGGCCAGACTTTTTGGTCCGCCGCTCTGTTAGCTGGTTGGTGTGCCTCTGAATAGGATCAATAACTTTATTAAGTGAGCTACTAAATGTATTCGTATTTTTATTGCTTGATTTCCAACTTGTCCGTCGCAGAAAATCCACCAAGGTACATAAAATAGTTAAAGAGATCAGTGGATAAAAGATTTCCGAAAATCGTTCCAAAGTGTAATACTTGTGTTTGTGTTAAAAAGGGCCAGCTTGGCAAACAAGACTCTTTTCTTAATTCGGCGCCATTGTGTGGCCCAACTTTCAATCGGGCCTTATAATTCAGATTATTTGCTCAAGTGAAAAATGCGGCGCCAATTTTTTAGTTAGATTTCTACTCCGAAACCTGCTACCGGCCTCTGTCTAGCAGTGTTGCATAGGTCGTAGTTGTTGTGTGCGTGCCGAAGTTGAATCGATGTCAGATAATTTGAGACCGGCTAATAATAGTAAACCATAGTACGCAAGCCTATGGGTCTGGAGCTTTTGCGTGTTTCTCATGCGTCCGTTTGATCTGGTTGAATGGCAGTCTTTGATGCAATTTAGTTTCCCCAGACTTGCATTCCCTTCGCTTAAACTCATTGGCAGCGCCGAGCTCTTAGTGCAAAGCCGCCAATATGGTGTATTTCTCTCTAGAACTACACCACCCTGAGAACTCTTTGATTCTAGTACACTTTGTATACCGTTGGAATGTATCGGCAGCCAGGTAATTGTCGGAAGGTTTCCTGAAAACAAAGTCACTACCGTAAGACGCGGCCGCAAATTACACAAATTTACGGCCCTTCCAAAAGTTTCCGAAAATTTCGTACTCGGACAGTACCGCCCCACAGCGCAATTACCGATTTAGATTTACGCTTGTGCTTAGTTTTAGGCTCAGGTTTAGAATCAGGATGTAGTTTAAGCATTGTTCATGCTCTAGCTTAGTTTTAGACCTATTGTTACAGTCAGGCACTTAACGCCGTTTATGGTACCGACACCATATAAGGTGCCGGTACCATATATGGTACCGGTACCATATATGGTACCACCACAGTCGCCGAACGTGGGGGCACCATATACTGTATGGTACCGGTACCATATATGGTGACGGTACCATATATGGTACCACTACCCTCGGTACCGGTACCATAAACGGCGTTAAGTGCCTGACTGTGTTAGGCTTAAGTTCAACAGATCAGACGCCCTACCAAGGGGGAAAGTGGTCTTGTATGACTCGGCAGACGGCATCGTCGTCGCGTCAGTTAGTCTTTACTTGCATCCCGGTCGGACCGTAAATTGCCGTGCTACCCTATCTACTCAATAAATCGTGTCGAATACCGTAAACGATTTAAACGAACAGAGCTTCCGAAAAATGCCCCTGGTACAGCATCTGCTCCTTGTAGGTAATGCTATTTTGAACATACATGTAGCTGGGTTTTCGGCTGGGGGGGGTTTTTTCCAGATCCAAAATAGGGTTTCAGCACTATTTCCAAAGGGGGTTTCAGCGACCTTTTTTTGGTGTCCAAAAGTGGGTTTTAGCGACCTTTTTTTGGGCTCAAAACAGGGTTTTGAGGACTAAAAATCCGGTAAAAATCCTGTCAGAAGTGCAAAAATTCCCTATAAAACCCTATTTATTGGTTTAAAATGTGCAGAAAATCCTATTTTTTATTAAAAACGTGCAAAAAACATGTTTTTGCTTTAAAACATGCAAAAAAGCTCTATTTTACTCGACAGAATAGAGCTATAATGCGTATCTGGAACCCTATTTAGAGATTTTGAAACAAAAATTAGGGCACTGAAACCCTGTTTAGGGTTTTTGAGACCCAAAACAGGGTTTCGGAACCCTATTTAGGGCTTTCAGGTACCCAAAACAGGGTTTCGGAACACTATTTAGGGTTTCTGAAACCCTAAATAGGGTTCCGGAGGCATTACTTTGGGTTTCTGAAACCCTAACTAGGGTTCCGGAACCCTATTTAGGGCTTTTGAAATGCTAAATTACGGTATATAAGTCTTGAAACCCTGAATTTTAGCAGTTTGTAACCCAAAATAGGGTTTCAGAAAAAAACCCCCCCAGAATTCGGCTGGGGGGGGGGTTTTTTTGCCGAAAATCGGGCCTGGGGGGGGCTAAACCCCCCCAAAACCCCCCCCTCCTACATGTATGATTTTGAACTATTCTTCGCTAGGTTCAGGTGCAGACTCGCTTAGGCTTAGAGAACTGTATTAACGCAAACATATTGAAATCTGCGGCTTGATAACCTTGCATTACAAACGTATAAAGCAAAGAATGAAAAAATTTACCTTTTCAGCCAATCATGACTCCACATTTAACCTGAAAAGGCCGTTCGAAAAATCGAAAAAATGAAAGCGGCTATTACTTTGGTGCTACTGCTCTTCGAATCAGCACGAGCTCCCACGGCCACGAAACATTGTCTGACTGTCGGTCTTAAAACCCAATGCCCACCGGACAAGAATGCCATCGGTTGCGAGGTAAGACTGGACCATCGTCGATTGAAGCCGCACTACAGTAGTCGATTGGCCTGCATTCGTCGCGAGAGTTTCTTCGCCTGGCCTTACTACGGCAAGGAAAATTGGTGTGCAAACGTGAGTCTGAGACGGAACTTGATGCGCTGCTGGTGCAATGACGGAGACTACTGTAACTCTGACGTCAACATGCGCAAGATCGTGCAAAGATTCAAGCACACCAATCGCACTTACGGCTGTTTTGTGGAGAATTGCCAGCCGATTAGAAGGTGCTTGACGCAGAAACGATTTCTGCAGCCTGGACATGCTTGTCCGTTTAATCAGGTTACTGTAGCCTGTCAAGCTGTCTTCACGTTACGGTAAGATACAGCTTCACTTAGGAGCCGTGCCTAAACTATGAAATTCGGAGATTTGATGGGCTTCAGATTTGGTGGGTTGGGTACCAACATTTCTACACTTTTCTGTTAGTTTTTAGGTTTACAAATGTCAGATCGTTGACAAGTAGAAGGGTCTGACGCGCTTGCGCGCTTTTACCACTTCGAAAAGATCAGACTGCTGTATTTGTCGAAACCTATAGCTGAATATTGTCTTGCTTGGGCGACAAAATAAATAAATAAATAAAATAAATAGTCAGATTGGGTAAACAAATGGCGGGTTTCGGTGAACGAATAGCGAGTTTGGGTAAATGAATAGCGAGTTAGGGTAATTAAATAGTGAGTTAGGGTAATTAAATAGTGAGTTTGGGTAAATGAATAGCGAGTTAGGGTAATTCAATAGTGAGTTTGGGTAAATGAATAGCGAGTTTGGGTAATTCAATAGTGAGTTTGTGTAAATGAATAGTGAGTTTGGGTAAATGAATAGCGAGTTTGGGTAAACGAATAGTGAGTTTGGGTAAATGAATAGCGAGTTAGGGTAATTGAATAGTGAGTTTGGGTAAATGAATAGCGAGTTAGGGTAATTGAATAGTGAGTTTGGGTAAATGAATAGCGAGTTAGGGTAATTGAATAGTGAGTTTGGGAAAATGAATAGCGAGTTTGGGTAAACGAATAGTGAGTTTGGGTAAATGAATAGCGAGTTAGGGTAATTTAATAGTGAGTTTGGGTAAATGAATAGCGAGTTAGGGTAATTTAATAGTGAGTTTGGGTAAATGAATAGCGAGTTAGGGTAATTGAATAGTGAGTTTGGGTAAATGAATAGCGAGTTAGGGTAAATGAATAGCGAGTTTGGGTAAATGAATAGCGAGTTTGGGTAAACGAATAGCGAGGTAGGGTGAATGAATAGTGAGTTAGGGTAATTGAATAGTGAGTTTGGGTAAATGAATAGCGAGTTTGGGTAAATGAATAGTGAGTTTGGGTAAATGAATAGCGAGTTTGGGTAAATGAATGGCGAGTTAGGGTAATTGAATAGTGAGTTTCGGTAAATGAATAGCGAGTTTGGGTAAATGAATAGTGAGTTTGGGTAAATGAATAGTGAGTTAGGGTAATTGAATAGTGAGTTTGGGTAAATGAATAGCGAGTTTGGGTAAATGAATAGTGAGTTTGGGTAAATGAATAGTGAGTTTGGGTAAATGAATAGTGAGTTTGGGTAAATGAATAGCGAGTTTGGGTGAATGAATAGCGAGTTTGGGTAAATGAATAGCGAGTTTGGGTAAATGAATGGCGAGTTAGGGTAATTGAATAGTGAGTTTCGGTAATTGAATAGTGAGTTTGGGTAAATGAATAGCGAGTTTGGGTAAATGAATAGTGAGTTTGGGTAAATGAATAGCGAGTTTGGGTAAATGAATAGTGAGTTTGGGTAAATGAATAGCGAGTTTGGGTAAATGAATAGCGAGTTTGGGTAAACGAATAGTGAGTTTGGGTAAACGAATACGAGTTAGGGTAATTGAATAGTGAGTTTGGGTAAATGAATATTGAGTTTGGGTAAATAAATAGTGAGTTAGGGTAATTGAATAGTGAGTTTGGGTAAATGAATACGAGTTAGGGTAATTGAATAGTGAGTTTGGGTAAATGAATATCGAGTTTGGGTAAATGAATAGTGAGTTAGGGTGATTGAATAGTGAGTTTGGGTAAATAAATAGTGAGTTAGGGTGATTGAATAGTGAGTTTGGGTAAATAAATAGTGAGTTAGGGTGATTGAATAGTGAGTTTGGGTAAATAAATAGTGAGTTAGGGTGATTGAATAGTGAGTTTGGGTAAATGAATAGTGAGTTAGGGTGATTGAATAGTGAGTTTGGGTAAATAAATAGTGAGTTAGGGTGATTGAATAGTGAGTTTGGGTAAATGAATAGCGAGTTTGGGTAAATGAATAGTGAGTTTGGGCAAATGAATAGCGAGTTTGGGTAAACGAATAGTGAGTTAGAGTAAACGAATAGTGAGTTTGGGTGACGAATAGCTGCTTTAGTATAAATGAATAGTGAGTTCAACAAATAGTGGGTTCAGATAAACGAATAGTCAGTTTGGCTAAGGAATAGCGAGTTCAGGTAATCAAATAGCGAGTTTGGGTGAATAGTGAGTTCAGGTAAGGAAGAGTCAGTTTGAGTAAACAAATAAGTTTTGGTAAAACTTGGTCTTTTTAAAGTGGTTAAAGCTAGCTCTAATATGTTCAGCAACGTTGAGTTAAATTGTAAAAAAGTTTCATTCTATGTACATAACAACACCAGACTCATTTTTTCAGAGACGCTTCCTCTTTCCGACTACACAAACGCGCCCGGTCTTCCTGTATCAGTCAGCAACAGTTCCACAGATACCCCTATTACGGTAGACATGAGTGGTGTGACAAGTCCCCTTACTACACAGACCCGTTTCGCTACCGCTGTTGGTGCAACGGCTCCGATTCGTGCAATAACCAAACCAAAATGACGGAAATATTTGAGAACTTCCTCAGACTGTCCTCTCCCAACTCTGTACTGGTTCCTCCAGGCCCACACCCTACCACTGCCTGGCCGCAAGTTATTTTCACATCAACTTCCAAGTCTACCGTAAGAACAACTACAGTAGATTCTGCAAGAACGACTACAATAGGTCAGAGCACATCAAAAAGGATCAAGTTTACGTTGATTACCACCACATCAATGGCGAAACGTGTGACAATTAGCGGCAAACGAACAGACACGACTGCTCCTCCTGGAAGAACAATAGGACAAGGTTCTTCTTCTTCTTCTGCTTCTAGCCAAACAAAGCGTCCTGCTTCAAGCAGCAGCTCTCAGACGAGAAGCACTTACGGCGTTTCCCAAGCTCAAGTTGACAGCACGACTGTGACCGAACCAAGAAAAACTACAACCGATAGGCCGTTTCAGATCAGAAGAGGAGGGCATGGTGGACCGAAAAATGCAGCCAAATCTCTGTTCTTTTCTGGGGTTACTGTAGTTACCGTAACGCTCTTGCTGGCTCTAATTGCATTATGCTAGCCTCATACTAGTCAGTTATATAGGGTTGTTCTTATTTCTAGGGCCAAAATGCTTTGCTGCGGAATCGTGTGGTTTTCGATTTGGCAGCACTTCGTTACGAATCCGCAGCACCGGACCGGTATTCGCGCTTTTACTCGCTTTTTGGGGCGGAAGTAGGCAGGCCTGCATAGATAGAATATACACACACACATACAGGGTCGGCCATAAAAAGACCGCCTGGCCTTTTATCGAGTTGTCAGACTAATTTTAAATGGCCGCCATTCCTTCAATTTTTAACCGAATGAAAATATTTTCGGCACGATTATTATTATTTGTTAAGGGTTTGTTTTGGCCAGGTCCTAGCCTGCTAGCCTTCTGTAGTTATGCCCTTCCAAAATGAATTTTCTGACGTCAAATTTGGACATACATATCTCATGAATCTTTCATCGGATTTTTCCCAAATTTTGCAGGTTAACCATTCTATATATGGACTTAAAATCCGGAAGACGGTAGCTTACTAGCACAGCCGGTTAAAATCTGGCGAATTTTTACTTTCAGTGAAGGTGAAAAATTTGCATTGCCAAGAATGAGGGTGGTGCCCTCTGAAAATAAAGCACATCTGTACAGCCTAATTTAGGTGTTCGTTGTGTTGCCTTTGTTAAGGCAACTGTAATCCACGACCCTACTAGTTCATATACAGTATAACCACGTTTTCTGTGCAAGGAGTAACACTCTGATTTTCGAGAATGCCAAATTTTCACTTTTACCGAAAGCAAAAATCCGCCAGATTTATACCATCAGTGCTAGAAAGCTGACGTCTTCAGGGTTATAAGTCAATATAAAGATTGGTCAACTTGAAAAATTTTGGATAGATCCGATGAAGGGTTCGTGAGATATTTATCTACAAATCTGACGTCTGAAAATTCGGGTCTGTTCATTTCGGAAGGTCATAACTGCAGACTACGGAAGGCTAGCAGGCTAGGACTTGGCCAAAACAAACTTTTAAGAAATAATAATAATCCTGCCAAAAATCTTTTCATTCGGTTGAAAATTGAAGGAATGGCGGCCATTTGAAATTAGTCTGAAAACTCGAAAAAAGGCCAGGCGGTTTTTTTTATGGCCAACACTGTATAACAGAGGGTCTGGGCACCAATAGAACGGCCAGACCTTTGGGAAATTTTTCCGATTTCTCTGGCACGCAATTTTTGGGTCAAGTTTTTTTACAATTTCAGCTCTGAAATTGCTAAAACTGCCTCTAAAACAATTGGCTCAAACTTTTTAATTGTTTTTTTGACAAATTTTAGCCCAAAACTACGATTCTGAGCAATTTTGAGTCCCCCACAATTAACTTCAATTGGTAGGTTTGAGTTGGTTATATTCGGTGGTAGGCATGTCTGCTTCTGACCAAATTAGAGCAGCTTATAGTTGTGCTTCCCACGGGTTTAAATAGAAATGTGAGTTTATGATATTATTATTACATATATTCTAATATACATAATCATAGGAGCTCATAGTTATGTATAGTGGTTTATGCCAGGTATGAATAAAAACCGAGTCAACAATTTCCATTTTTGTCCTTCAGTCTAACGCCACTGAAGTCACAACACATTGTGGTAGAGTTATAAGGCTCGGGACGCCATTGTCTGCCGTTTGCAGTCACATAACAACATGTGTCAAAGTCGGTGTAGTCATAAACTTGGTCACAGCAAAATTGGGTTGCAGAATTGTAGCCTAAAATAGGAAGAAACTGAGAGGCAAGAAAGGTGTTTGAGAATTTAGGTAGAGATTCACCTTGAGCCTGCACATGGGTGGAAGGTGAGGGGTCGGTGGCATTGTATTGCACACAACATCTGTCCTCAGTGCTCTTTGAGTAAACTTTGTTGCCGCAGCAAAATTCTTTCTTACCGCCATCATAAATCGACGTGCCACAACAAGCTGCAGTCTGCCCTGCAAATCACGTAGTAGTTTTTAACCAGAGATGCCCAAAGATCTGTCCAGTACAAAAATCGACTCGATAAGATCAAATGGGACTGGATAGGATAGGATAGGATAGGATAGGATAGGATAGGATAGGATAGGATAGGATAGGATAGGATAGGATAGGATAGGATAGGATAGGAAATGGGAATGGGAATGGGAATGGGAATGGGAATGGGAATGGGAATGGGAATGGGAATTTGACGGGACGGGACGGGACTGGGACTGGGACTGGGACTGGGACTGGGACTGGGACTGGGACTGGGACTGGGACTGGGACTGGGACTGGGACTGGGACGGGACACACAGGACGCGATGCGATGTGACGGGACGCGACTCGACGGGACAGGATAGAACGCTACAGGACAGGACAGAGACATGATGCCATAAACACACTTTATACTTACGTTGTGGTACTTTGTGCAGGGTATTAGCACAGCACAAACTATTGGTATCATACATGTTGTAGGGTTTGTTGCCGCAGCAAGTTTGGCCAGGAGCTTCGAATATCTGCAAGTTTCAAAGATGCGTTACCATAAAATTTTAACAGACCATGAAAAGCTACCTGGTCTTCGCAGCAAACCTGGTCCCAAGCCAGCGGTTTACTGCCGCAACACTGTTCAAAATATCGATTTCCTTGTCGTCTATCGTGAGCTGTACCATTACAGCAAATTTTGCCGAACAAATTGGCCGGTGTATCGCCGCAACACTGCAATCCAAATAATTCTAGCGGATTTTCGTATTTGACGCAGTTTAAACCGCAGCACGCAAGCAACTCTGTAAAACAATCGATAAATCTGTTTTCCA
Organism: Sabatieria punctata; assembly: GCA_030248155.1. Lineage (NCBI taxonomy): Eukaryota > Metazoa > Nematoda > Chromadorea > Araeolaimida > Comesomatidae > Sabatieria > Sabatieria punctata. The sequence continues at coordinate 97,099 of JASANB010003288.1, forward strand.
ATAAAATCAATCAATGCCTAGCTGTGGTTGTTGCTGTTGAAATATTGCCTTCTGGGTGTGGAATATTAAGCAAATCTAAAGAAAGGTTCTTTAGGTTTTAAGAGAAAATTGAGACTTACCCAGCAGACCAATAAGCAAGAATAAAAGTTTAGTCTAGCCGCCATTTTCGATCGATTATATTTATTTAGGTTACATTATCAGACGATATCGTACGAATAGGCATTGGTCGGGCTACTCAAATACAAGCAGCGGGTGGCTCAAGCAAAAACGTAGTATTTGCGCAGCTTAGCGTACCAGGTAAATAAACACAGTTCCGCCTAATTTCGGATGAGTCAACTGATTAGCGCATCAAATGGTTCGCGGAGAATAGTGCTGTAAAAACTAACGTCACTTAGATATGCT
>JASANB010003288.1:102500-114881 GCA_030248155.1 Sabatieria punctata
CGAATGTTACACTTTTTAATGGTTTACAGACCAATTTGTCTGAAATTTGAAATTTACAAGTGTCAAAATAGTAGGAATTTAATGAGTTAAAGTTTGGTGCATCAGGAGTCTCCCAACCCTGAGAAATTCAACAAAATATGAAATTGAGAAATACTATTTTGGCACTTATGTTTCAAATTTCAGACAATTTGGTCGAAATTTGCGAAAATATCGGCAAAAAGAAATGTTGTCATTTTTGGGACACCCTGTATCGTTCCTGTCATTCAGTCGAAAAACAAGAATTTCGAGGAAGTCTTTATGCAAAGAAGCTTTGAATTTTGGTCAAGAAATGACAGATCTGCGTATTATTTTTAAAAAATTGGCTACCAGCAATTACATGTAATTACTTTTACTTGTTCTACCGCTGTTAACTGTAACCACTATCAATCCTAGCACAATAAGTAGCTTTGAAGTTAAACAAAAATTCTCAAAAGCAGCTGTCAGTTTTCCACAAAAAGTCGGCTGCAAAGCAAACGTTACAGTACTATTAGTAAGCGCACTCAGAAATTATTTAAAGCCAAACTCTTAGCTACCAAAGTCAACACTGAAATCTGAGCCAGTTTGCACAGAAAAAGCGGTCGGCAATCCAGATCGATTTTGTCTTTGCCTGCCGCAACGGCTGCCGAACAGGTTTCGGTCGGCTGTCTTGTTCTATCATCAAATAACGTCTGATCTAAGCAGAACGGTGTGGTCCACCAGCCAGCTGGTTTTTCTTCTTTTCCTTTTGTTGCTTTCACCGGCCTTTCGGCTCCTGTAAGGCAAGTGATGGCTAGGAAGCCGGTAAAGCCGGCTGAAGTACAGCCTGACGAATTACAGTAATCTGTTAATTTCAAGTAACCCAAAACAATAAACTTGCTCTTCTTAAGTGAAATCTCGAATGGTGCTTCAACTTCTCCTGAACCCTCTACGAAGAAAGAGAAAAAGCATAAGAAGAAGGGAGAAAAGGCGCCCGTAGTTGGGTTCTTTCAACTGGTCTGTAATTAATAAATATGCAAATTACTACATCTCTCGTCTTATTGCAGTTTCGCTATGCCGACAAAATCGATTATCTTCTCTTGGCTGTTGGATTAATTACCGCAATAGTGACAGGTGGAGCGATGCCAGCCATGTCAATAATTTTCGGCGGCGTGTCCAATACGTTCATTTCGGCACAGCATTCAGTCGATCAGGGCCTCACGGACACTTCGACCACCCCCTCTGTCGGACCGCCACAACTGACTACTACCGCCCCGTATGTGCCTCCATCCACTTCACTAGAAGAATTCGAGAAACAGACTTCAAACTATGCCATCATGTACGCCGTTTTGGGCTTGATCACGATGGTTGCTGCCTATCTACAGGTGAGATGCAGACCCCCGCTACATGTGTGGTCTGGTCAGTACTATTCGCTATTACAGTCAGGCACTTATAACGCCATATGACATCGGTACAATATAAGGCACATGAAAGATTGGTAAGGTGCAGGAACCATATATGATACTGACCTAGGGTAGGGGTACACGGGTTCCACGTTCGGGCAAAAAGAGCCCTGCCCAGAAGCTTTACCTTATATGGCACCAATACTACGTTAGTGCCTGGCTGTAATATTATTGCTTGTGTTGTTTGTCTGCATTGCCCTGTATAATTTCTTGCAACAACAGGAGCCAAAACTGCCCACAATGTTCTGCAGTATGCAAATTTTTGTCTATTCCAGACAGCCAGCTGGCTAACTGTGTGCGAGCGTCAGACAAATCGCGTGCGACGCAAATTTATGTACTCTATCATGCGTCAAGACGTCGGCTGGTTCGACCAACACCACAGCGGAACGCTCACTGCAGAACTGGCAGAGTGAGTTGCGTTCTATGCAAATTTTCTCAACCGATCCAGTGCGTTAAAGCAATCTGGAGCGCATTCGCGAAGGCACCGGCGACAAATTGGGAATTCTCATTCAGAATATAGCTCAGTTCATAATCGGAATCATCATCGCCTTCTGCTACAGTTGGAAGCTTTCACTGGTGATGATGTCGCTTAGTCCTTTGATGGTGGCTTCAAACTACTTCATGGCTAAGGTCTGCCAGTTTTACAACTTTGCAAAGCTGTTCAGTGCCAAATGGTGTATGGATGGATTGTCAGGGCGGGGCAGGCTCAAATGGTATTGGAGCATATTATTTGCGCTAATCTGTATGCCCCTTTCAGATAGTGACCACGCATACACGCAGAGAGCAAAAAGTCTACTCTCAGGCCGGAGCAATAGCTGAAGAGGTGTTGTCCTGCATTCGCACGGTGATAGCGATGAACGGTCAGAAAAGGGAAATTGTCAGGTTTGCATTGTTAGATAAGATCTACCTACTAGTTCCAATCGTGCCAGAACGATTTGTCTCAAAACGTCAGTTTGGGCAGCTGCTCAGAACTGGTTCTCTGCCAAATTCGATTTGTTTCATTACGTACTTTGGAACACCGCCCACTGTTCAATCTAATTCACTCACATCAGGTTACTTACCGAAATTCAAGGGACCGCTGCAATTTCTAGATACGACACTGCCTTGGAGAAAGGGCGCAGATACGGGGCATTGAAGTCTGTCTACATTGGTCTGGGACTGATGGTCATGAATGTCTCGCAATTGTTCTCATTTGCCTTGGCTTTTTGGTATGAGGTACTTTTCGTCAGCCAGCTTGGCTGAGTCATTCATGAACGGTGCGGCACGGTGCGGTGCGGTACGGTACGGTACGGTACGGTACGGTACGGTACGGTACGGTACGGTACGGTACGGTACGGTTCGGTACGGTACGGTACTGTACTGTACTGTACTGTACTGTACTGTACTGTACTGTACTGTACTGTACTGTACTGTACTGTACTGTACTGATAATCAGGTATGGTTCAACGCTGATTGTCGACAAGGACATAGAGCCTGGATCAGTGTTCGTGGTCTTTTTCTCCATTCTGATGGGGTCAACGGCTCTCGGCAATGCGGGACCGCAACTGGCCACAGTGGCTGCTGCCAGAGGAGCTGCTGCCGCCATTTATGCCATTATTGACAGAGTACGAAACGAAATGTTTTCTATGTAGGCAATCTTGTCAAAGCAAACTGGATTTAGAAGCCAGACATAGATTCATACAGTGAAAACGGCAAGAAACTGTCAAATCCGAAAGGCAAGATCGAGTTTCACAACGTTCATTTCTCCTACCCTACAAGGAGGGATGTGAAGGTATTTTGAAGTGGCTAATTATAACTTTTCAACTGGTTCGATTGATCAGGTACTTAATGGACTCTCATTCACAGTGAATGAAGGAGAAACTGTGGCATTTGTGGGCCCCAGTGGATGTGGCAAAAGCACTGTAATCAGTTTGCTACTGAGGCAGTACAATGCCCAATCTGGAAAGGTACACAACCATTTATGTACTTTATTTTTTACTCAAGTCACCAATGTCCAACGTAGACATAGTACTGAGGACGCCGGATAAGCTTTCCTCGTAACTGTTTTCGCAGCGATTCAATTTTGCCCTTGACGCGTTCAGCTGCCCGCATCACTTTGATTCTGTAGCCCCAGTCAAAGCCGTGGAATAAGTTACTGTTGCCGTAAGCGGTAATGATTTGGTTGTTTACCAACTTCGTTTCCACGTGAACAGCAAGTATAGCAAACAGACCAGCAATTATCAGCCTCATTTTATGGCTGGAGAGCTTCACACTGAACCGCTAATATAGTTTTCTGCTAGGCGCCGGGTACGAGCGCAATTTGAATATAAAAATAGCCAGAGCAATTTCGACTTGGGGCTGTTTCTGACGTGACTAATAACAATCGCCTCAAAAACAGCCAATCATCGCAGTTTTTTCCTTGCAGATCTTGATTGATGCTGAGAATGTAGAGGAGTTGAATGTCCATTGGCTGCGCAACTACATCGGTGTGGTGTCTCAGGAACCGGTTTTGTTTGAGTCATCTATCAAAGAAAATATTGAGTACGGAAAGGGAGATGTCAGCCATAAAGAAATGGTCACTGCTTGTAAAATGGCTAATGCACATCATTTTATTACCAAATTGCCTGAGGTACTGTACGTTCCTTAAACGCCTCCTCTTTTGGTACAGCACGTTGGTTTTAGCACAAATAATAATTATAAATTAGCACTGCATACTATCACTAGCAATATGCAAACCGAAATATACAAACCGTTTGCATACAGTATTAGGTTCGTTTGCATATGTATAAAAGATATTGGAAAATCGAATACATATGTATATGTATATATGCAAACGAAAAACAATGTATATTACGCAAACAATGTACAGGGTCAGCCAAAAAAACAAGCCAGCAGATTTTTTGCTGTAACAACCGCAAATCTCAACCGATTTGAATAAATCCTTTTTTAAATGAAAGACAAATAAATTATTGAAAGATTGATGAACGCTTATTAAGATAGCCTGCTTAGTTCCTGTGATATTTGTCCTCAAATTCAAAACAGATTTTCGCAATGAACAAGAGTAATAAAGAACAACCCGGCAGATTTTTTAGCTTTGCAACTATGAATCTCAACCGATTTGAATGAATCCTCTTTTCAAAGAAAGATTGATAAATTCTTCAAAGATTGGTGAACTTTTTGTTAAGATACGCTGCTTAGTTCTTGAGATATTTGCTCTCAAAATCGAAACAGAGATTTTGGCAAAAAACAAGAGCGATTCCATTGCATTTCATAATATAGCAGATTCCTACTGCTGGGGCTAATGATACTTTAGTGTTGAAGTAAACCGAGTTTATGTGTCACCAGTAAAGCCTCCAAAAGCCCTTAGCGGTAGTAGGAATCCGTTTTTTACGAAGTGCAGAATAATATATAAATCCCTCTTGTTCACTGCCAAAAACACTGTTTTGTCTTTGAGGGCGTATATCTCAGGATCTAAGCAGACTACATTAATGAAACTTTCACCAATCTTATGAGAATTTATTTATCTTTCATTTAAAAAAGGATTCATTCAAATCGGTTGAGATTTGCGGTTGCTACAGCGAAAAATCTGCTGGGTTGTTTTTTTGGCGGACCCTGTATATGTGAATATACAGACAACTGTACTGTACTTTGCACAGGAAAAGTGTTTTCAGTAAATTTTATCGTTCCTGACATTTTGCACTACCTATGCCCGATCCACCAGCCCAGTTCAGGTCCGATGGAAAGTTTCGATCTGGTCTGGCCCTGACCACCACCACCACCATGATCTCTTTCAGCAGTACAATACGACGGTCGGTCAACGTGGAGCCCAACTATCAGGAGGGCAAAAGCAACGCATTGCAATCGCCCGTGCACTGGTTAGGGAACCGAAAGTGCTGTTGCTTGACGAAGCCACTTCAGCTTTGGATGCTGAAAGCGAGTTTATCGTCCAACAGGCTCTAGATCAGGTATCACATGCAATTTTATTCTTCATTCACTGTATTGCTCTAGGCACAAGAAGGTCGCACAACCTTGGTGATCGCTCATCGCTTGTCAACAATAAAAAATGCAGACAAAATCATTGCTCTGGATGCAGGACGGATAAAAGAAGAGGGCACCCATGCTGAATTGATTGCAAAGAAAGGTTTCACTTCTGACTTTGGTCATAGACAAGCAACCATCTTTTGTAGGTCTGTATTACGATCTGGTGATGGCCCAGCAAATGCAGGACGTGGCCGATGAGGCTGCAGGCGAAGGTAGAACTGTCAAGTTTCAATAGCATAAATAAAATAAACTTCGTACAGCTGCCGAAGAATCAATGCTGGAATCGATGCGCAAAAATCCAATCAGAAAACTGACCAAACCACTCTCTCCTCCATTGAAAAGGAAGCGTTCGACTGATGAAGATTCTGAAGACGAATCTGAGGATATCATCAACACTTTGGTTGGACTGACTGGCGACTTTGAGAAAGAAGCTGTAAGAAAGTCAACCCTTGTTGTTCCACTAAGCGATGATCATGATGCTGACCAACCATTGATGTTCACCAGACCCAGAGGGGACTCGGTAAACCACAGAAGTATAGAATCCAAACGATTATGCAAATATCTTTCGTTTAGATCGCATCTGAACTCAGTGCACTACATGACTTGTCAATAAAACGTCGCCAGAGTGTGCTGAGCAGAAATTCTGGAGAAAGTGCTGAGAGGGAAAGACTTGCAATAGAACTGGAACAAGAAGGAGCAACTAAGTAAGCTGATCCTTGACCTTGAGCCGTCATAAGTCTCAGAATAAGTTTGCAGATCCAACTTTATGGACATTGCAAAGCGATGTCAAGGGGAATGGAAATGGCTGACTGTTGGCCTGATCTCTGCTTTCATTCAAGGGCTCATCCAGCCTGCATTTTCATTTTTCTTCAGTTCCATCTTTGATGTGAGATTTTCTTCTTCGTAACCTTTGTTTAACATGCTTGTACATAACAATCTAAACCTACATACACTTAGTAGTATATTTTCTACTTCAGTTAAGTTCAGTCATAGCTATTCAGTTGATAACCATTGGCATTCCAGACCTACAGCAAAACAGGCGATGAACTAAAATCTGGTGCCATTTTCTGGTCTATCATGCTAGCTGTTCTTGGAATCGTAAAAGGAGTGTCTATAATTGGCGCTGTAAGTAAGAATGGCGCGAGATACAAATTTCATGCAAAGTCTGCTTCACACAGAGCACTCTATTTGGCATCGCTGCTGAGAACATAACCAAGAAAATGCGACTGGATGTCTGGAAGAATGTGCTGCGTCAGGATGTAACCTACTTTGACGATCCGAAGAATTCTGTGGGCAAGATCTGCACTAGGCTTGCTTCCGATGCTCCAAACATAAAAAATGTGCTCACCAGCATTCTTTCTTTCCACTGAATCTCACATTTCAGGCAGTTGATTTCCGTTTCGGACTGGTCTTGGCCTCTGTGATTTCAGTGGGGGCTGGCATCGTGTTGGCACTGATCTTCGGATGGCAGCTGGCCCTTCTCGTCATTGCACTCTTCCCTTTGATCCTGATTGGCAACTATCTGAGAATGAAACTGGCTTTCGGAGGTCAGAAGTCGGACAATCAGCTGCTTGAGAGGTCTGGAAAGGTGGGACGGTTGAGGTTGCATTTCAGATGGAATTCAGTGAACGTTGTAGATAGCAACTGAAGCTATTGAGAACATCGTCACAGTGCAGAGTTTGACTCAGGAGAAGGTGTTCTATGAGAGCTTCTGTCTCAACCTCGATCGACCTCATAAGGCTGCCCTCAAGCAAGCTCACATCCAAGCGATCAGCTTCGGCTTTTCTGTAGCTGTCACGCTGTTCCTTTTCTCGGCATCCTTCAGATTTGGAGCGTTTCTGGTCAGAAAAGGTTACATGGAACCCACTGATGTCTTCAAGTATTCACCATGTGCACCCAACCTGGATAGATCATCTAGTCATTGAGTTGCAGGGTGTTCTTTGCAATCAGCTTCACAGGCCAAATGGTGGGTATGGCTGCCTCCTATGTACCGGAATACATAAAAGCCACTCTGTCAGCTGGTCTCATCTTCAAAATGGCCAGTATTGAGCCCAAGATCGACAGCTGTTCCACAAAAGGACTAAAACCCGTAAGTCAGGCTCCTTTGGTATGCGGTTGCTGTGAGACGAAAACACACTGCTAAAACATGTCCTTACTTCTTTCTTCAGGACATCACAGGAGACATCATCTTCACAGATGTGTACTTCACTTACCCAACCAGATCCAAGGCTCCCATCCTGACCGGACTCACCTTTCGGGTGGACCATGGCAAAACTCTAGCTCTGGTTGGGCCCAGCGGTTGCGGCAAGTCAACAGTTGTCAGTCTGTTGGAACGGTTCTATGATCCGCTTGATGGTCACATTGTAACCAAGACAAACAGTCCACTATATACATTATAATTTTATTCCTTTTATAGCAGCTGGATGACTTTTCACTACAATCGGTCAATGTGCCCTATCTGAGATCGAAGATCGCCCTGGTCAGTCAGGAACCAGTACTGTTCGCCACGAGCATAAAGGAAAACATTAGATATGGCATGGATGACGTTAGTGAACAACAAGTGGCTGAAGCTTGCAGACTAGCCAACATCCAAACCTTTATTGACGGACTTCCTGATGTACGTCTGCCGTCCTATTCATCAATGTACAGGTCGTCTGCCGAAGGGGGAAGGGGGTTGAGGGTCCGAGCACAAATTCAGGTGGCAGAGTACTCAAAGTCGCTCAACCGTGAACTCTAGACCTAAAAATCGGTCAGAAGAACACATTTAGACTAAAATACAGCTATAAATTTGTTTTAGTGACAGTTTTAGCGACTTTTTGCTTGAAATTGCAGAGAATTTTGCCTATAATTGCGTTACAGAAAAAGTCGGAGGTGTTAACTCTCTTTGTCTTGTGGTCTCAGATCCCCAGGGTTTCTCAGTTGTAACCCTCAAAACACCCGTTCTATCAATAATGGTTTCATTGGCTCGCATAATACCAACGTACTTATTTTTTCTCTCTCTCTCAGTAGCTAAAAAGTCTTCAAAATCGAAAAAACCGCTCAAATATATGACTAAACGGTAACGGTTCGAAAAAAATAACCTCTCAATTTGCAGAAGTACGATACAGACGTGGGTGAAAAGGGTACGCAGCTGTCCGGAGGCCAAAAACAACGGATAGCCATCGCTAGAGCTTTGGTGAGAAACCCGAAAATTTTACTTCTCGATGAAGCAACCTCCGCACTCGATACCGAAAGCGAAAAGGTCGGTTGGAATTGTTTCAGACCTTCCATTTATTTCTCTCACAACAACCTACCTTTAGATAGTACAAGAAGCTATAGACAAGGCGAGAGAAGGCCGAACCTGTGTGGTGATTGCTCACCGACTTTCTACCATACAAAACTCCGACCTGATTGCGGTAATAAAGGAGGGCAAAGTGGTGGAGCAAGGTAGCTGCAATACTAATTTGCGCGGCACCAATAGACGACGCAATATTTCAGGCACGCACACTGAATTGGTTCTGAAGAGAGGACTCTACCATTCTCTGATGCAGAAACAGAACTTGAATGTGAATGAATAAGTGAAGATTATTATTATTATTATTATTATTGAAGTCTTAGTCGAGACTATTGTACATAAATGCCTGATTGAGGCACTCCGGTTCAAAATAAATCACTCTAACGCCAAATTCCAGTTTCGACTCTAAAATCAGATTCTGTGGCGATTCGAACGCTTTCGCCGTGTTCAGCACGCAGTTGCGATCGGTGGCTTTCTTTTCGTAGAAATTTCCAGACTCACAGTTGAATCCGAACTTCATCTGAGACGCCAGACATGCCATGCGACAATCGGAAAGTGTTGAAGCTGGCAAAGATTCCTTCTCAAACCCTACCAAACTTCTCTCAGTTATTTGGTAAAAGGTACATTGCATCGGCATTGGAACTGTAGTCGTTGTACGGTAATAGCCAGATCGAGCATGACAGGAAATTTCGAAATACTCCACGATATCTGAATTTATAGCGTCGGTGAATAGTTCAGGTCTTGAGTTTGAGTTCTTAGAGCTGAGAATACAGTTTCCCACCATTGCGTTATAGTAGATTTGACCGGATTTGCAGTCGAAACGACCTTCCTTTATGGCTGTTAAGCAGTGTTTGGCGCAATCGGCTAGCGACCTGGTAGTTAGAACAGCCTGAGCGAAGCCCACAAGCATCTTTTGTTTTTGTTGAAAGCCAACTTTGCATTCTAAAGGAATGAACGGACAACACAATTTTAAAATGAAGAGTGACCTCTCTTTAAGAATACGTACATAAAAGAGTAGCAAGAATGTGCCACTCAGCGGCCGGCCGAGTGTCAATGCGCTGTACCATTATTACAGGAGGCGTCGGGAAGTCCGGAATTTCCCATTCCCTCCGGCATACATGTAACAAGGGGGTTTGTTGTCTGCCCCCCAACCGACTTAGGCCAGACCCCACGGATGGGGACATCATACCCCTCCGATTTTTCTACCAAGTAATTTTTGGTATCCGCCCATTTCGTCCCGACCGTTTCGTCCCACGTCGCAGGGGGGTGGGGGTAGAGGCAAAACTTTGACGTATTTCTGGCCTTTTTTGGCAAGATTTAACGATTGCAGAACAAACAAGATGGGATAGAAAGTCAAACGTTTTTGACACATTTTATAGTTTTACACCATCACCTCATGCTATGTTAGCGTGATTTCTATATTGTTTGAGTGCATGATTCTTAGACTTATTAAGAAAGCAGCAACGCGGCATTGGTGCGTTGCGCTAATCTTGTCCGATTTGTGTATACTGCTCTATACATATACAATATACTATGTTTGCATACTACACAGCAAAACTGTCAGATCAAAGGTTTAAAGCATAGAAATCTGTTATGTAATTCTGACAGCAATGGCAGACGCGTTTTTTAATTTCGACTCAAAGAGTTTTTACACAAGCTAAAGTTTCAATGACTTTACCAGTTTGCATATGGTTTATACTTCCCGTTCCCCCAGGGGTAAGCAAGTTCAAATTTAGATGGAAATGGTTTCGATTCGACTTTTAAAAATACATGGGCTGAGGGCCCAGGGGCCTTACGATCCCAATCCGGCCAAGCCCTCATCAGGCGTCCAGCCCCCTATCCCCTCTAGATTCTAAACTTCTGAGGCATCATATTCTAACTTAGGACGAACAAAAGTTTTGTACACTTTTTGTACAGTTTGCTAAGAAAATCCTTGATAATCAGGTACAGGTACAGGTATACCTGATCCACAGTACCGCAAAGAGTTGGTCGTCGGCACAAAGCCCAACCCAGGCCACCGAAAGCCACTGTGTGCCTGGCATTTGACCTCTTGGTAAGTTGTGGCGCATTTGGCTTTTGATTTTGCCGCCGCCTTTGCAGTATACTGTAGTATAGCAGCGGGACGAAACGGTCACGCTTAAAAAATGGCCGGGACTAAACGGTTGGGACGAAACAGCCGGGACGAACAGCAAGGGGACGAAACGGTCGGGACGAAACGTCCTACAACCGTAATTTTTGAGCAAATTTTGGCGATTTTTTACAATTTCAGACACAAAAATTGCCAAAATCGCCTGCAAAACAGCACTTTTTAGCTGTATTTCGGCCCAAATTACCGATTTTTGACGATTTTAGCCGAAAAATTGCGATTTTTGTGCGTTTTTGAGCGTTTTTTTGTGCCCAACCCCCTCTCAAACTTTGGGCTCAGAAACCCAACCCCCTCCCCCTTCGGCGCATGACTGTTACATGCTGTATGCCCATGCGCTTTATTGCAGCGCAACCTGATTTCTGAGCAAGCGTTACGTCAACAAAATGTTTAGTGATTTCTTACAACGGAAATTCATTCCATATTTTGTCTAAGATCTTTAATCATCTCAATAACCAAAAGTAGTGTCCAATTGCAAGGTAAAATTGCAAGATATCTGTGAAAGGCATAAGGCTTTTTACATTTGTGAAACTTTCTATTTTGAAGTCAGCACACGAGCTTGGCCATGCACACATGCCACATGCTTGCACATGCCCGCTTTTTACCTTTCTTTCCCTTTATCATGTTGCCGTAGACTTAAAGAATCAACTGGGCAGCTACAGTATATTCTCAAAGACAGTTAATATCCCGCTCAAAAAACAGGTTGCGCTGCAATAAAGCGCATACGCACTACCGGAGGGGTCGGGAAATTATGGTGCAGCGCATCGACACTCGGCCGGCCGCTGAGTGGCACATTCTTGCTTAGGAATACCTTTTTTATCTAAGTTAAGGCGGGTTTAGGCTTTCTGCCACCCGGACCCGGGTGGCAATTTAGACTTCGGCAGCCTGGGAAAGTGCCAGCAATCTGCAATGACCGGTTGGCACTTTGTCAGCCCACCAAAGTCTAAATCGATTGGTTGGCAGCGATTTCGAAAGTGCCAGTGCCACCCGGGTGGAAATAGTATAAAGTTTGCTCTTTATCTTACTTTATTCTAATTTATACTGCCAAACTGACCTCTAACTAGGGACGACTTAATAGTTGAAGAGGCAATAAACTGGTAATTATCCATCCAGAGAGCACTGGGCTCTATGGATAATAGAATCAAAAAAGGTAAAAGAAACAGAAACATGACCAGTCAATTTCCGCGTCCGATCGATTGACCTACACCAACAAAATGGTATATTTGCGTTTTTCGCAATTTCCTTGTTTACTGACCCAGATACAGTAGTGTTACACGCAAATTTGGCTGCTCTATCAGGGATGTACATTGCGTATGTTTTCGGTACTGTTGATTTGTATACCGAAGCCAAACAGAAAATTTGGTACTTTTGGGAATAACTACTATATTAAATAAAATCCGATTCCAGGTATTTTAACAAATACTCATACCCGGTATACCGCTACTGTTTCCCAGCAAGTTAATAACAAATAGCAAGTTAATTTATTT
>JASANB010003289.1:0-75024 GCA_030248155.1 Sabatieria punctata
ACCAAACACTACCACTACCAGCAGCAACAGCGAAATGGTGTCTAGTTTTTCCAACCTGGCTAAAAAACACCAGGTTGTTGATGAGCAGTGCGTGGCCATGATCAACTTCAAACTGAAACACGAGTTACCTGTCAACGCCAAGCTAGCGCACTGGGTGCAGACCGACCACCAGAAGTATGTCGTTTTCGGAAATTCGTTGTGGTACGTACCATCGGACGCCGCTAACCCAGCAGATCTGCAGCGGCTGCGCCTGTACGTTCCCACCGCACTGCGCCCCCGACTGCTCTACGACCACCATGGCTCGGCCACATCCAGTCACTTTGGCTACAATAAGACCTACAGACGTATGTGCCAGTCTTACTACTGGCCAAACATGTCCCAGGACCTGACAACGCAAATCAACGCCTGCCGCCAGTGCTCTACTCCCAGCGGCCAGGGATGACTCTGAGATGCCTACGATTGCTGCTCTGTATGTACTTTCTTTTGTTTTTATTAATGTGTATGCATAGTGCTCCATTTCTGCTAGTACCAGTGTTTACTTGTGGTATTTTGTTGCTGTGTTTGGCTCATGCTCATACTCATGCTGTGCTATTCCTGTTTACTCTGGCTACTCCCTTTGTTGTCTTGTCAGTCAGTTACAGCCGCCAACCGATGAAGACCAGCGCTATCTACAAGCACGGAGATGAGGCCTGGCCGTTTTAACAGCCCGGCTACCCTCAAGTCATCGCCTCTCATTGTGACTGGTGTTCGCGGGAGCTCACAGCTGAGAAGGGGGCAATGCACAGAAGCTGCTATCTTAGACTGACTACAACAGTTACATTTTCTTTCTCTGTTTGTGTACTGTGTACATGTGCTATGATTTGGCGCCCCTTTTCTGTCTTCTCTGTTGTTAATTGCATTGTCGTGTTAAGACCCGTCGTTTGAGCCATTACAAGTGGGCGGTTGTATGGCGGCCGCCAGTGTCTTTTGTGCGTGTCGGCCATATTGAATCTCTTGTTGTTGAGGAGCGATCGCCGGATAAGACTGTCTTTTTCTGTACTTCGCCATTCGTGTAGATAAAAGTGGATTAATTCCAGTAGACATTGTCATAGTCCTGGTTCCGCTATTCTACCTGCTGTCAGGCAGTACGTGAGACTGTTCTTTATTATCATTATTCGCTCGCTCCAATCATTAATTATCGCTCGCTCATAAGCCGCCGACGTTCTTCCGGCGCATTCCCTGGCGTAGCATTAGTTCATCAGTCGGTGACTTCCCACAGTGGACGCCGCTGATCCTCTTTCTCTTTTCTTGCCGTGACTTGTAATCCGGCTTGTCTATAATTAATTCGTTATTCTTTCAACTACCGTGCTAACAGCCCGGTACCTCCTACAACTCACTCACCTTCAATGCCTGGTTGTGATTAACAGCCCGGCTATTCTACGCTTGTCTGCCTGGCTGTACTTCTTAACAGCCCGGCCATTCAACGTCTTCCTACCTGGCTAGTTATTAACAGCCCGGCCAAAACTGCAATTTAACCACCAGCAGCTCCAACGGCCACTCCGTATCGTCGGTGTCGGATTCTGTCCAGCTACAACAAAAGCGGCGCAGTGCATTTAGGGTCCATAATTCCCGCTTTAGAGCACCTACAGAAAATCGGATGGCGAGCTTTCTAATTTCTTTCAAAGGTCTACAATCGTTGAATGTTCCATGTTCGTGAAAGTAATTTTGAAAATTCAGCTGTACATCGCCCTTCTTGCAAACGTTTCGTGGACCGGCCGGCGCTTAAACACTCCTACCTACTCTAAAAGCAAGAACACGGCGGACTGGTCCATTAAATGGACGTACAGTACGTACGCATGCATTCAGCGCAGTATTCAGAGTTGAGTGTTATCGCAAAGTCAATACAATACCAGGCAGTGCGTTGTAAACCGGCGTACGCTGAGTTGACGACGTCTAAAGAAGGTCTGAGTTCTGTCTATTCTGAGGAGCACCAAAATGGGCTTGAAAAAATTGGTGAATCGCGACGCACTTGCAGTTTCCGTAGCCATGCTTGGCGTGGATATGATGATGACATTGTTTGGGCTTTACTATATAAAGGTATAGGCTTATTTATGCTTCCAGTCCATAAATTAAATACTGTGCGAACTTTGCGCGCCTGGCTGGGCACTAGTAGTAAGATAGTTTTGTTCGGGTAATGCAATCCTATCTCACTTCCACCTCCGCGGCGGGGACGCTCCCAGCCAGGGAGGCGCCTGCCTGATAAAGAAACTAAATAGGTTGCTTGCAGCACACCATTAGTTTGCGTGTTCGTTCCTTTAATACTTCACGTCGTTAGATCTATGTACGTACGTACAGAACAGACAACTCGGCCGTACTGACGTGAACTCAAATAGGCATTTTGGTTATCTGTTTGGGCCGGTTTAGGAGTGCCTTTTATCGTAGTTTACTAAAGTGACAATTTTGCAGTTGGGCAGAACTGCGCTTAAGCTGTAAAATGGCCAGAATTGACACATCTGCCCTGGCAGTCGCTACAGCCACCCTGGGGGTGGGTTTGATGGCCATTCTCTACAACTTTTACTATGTCAAGGTATGTCTGTGTGTCACCGTTATCTGCGAGAGCGGTTGTCTGTGGGTTCGAAACCAACCGGTGGAAGTGATTGTAATGTAAAGTAGTGCACATAAAGCAAAATCCAGGCCACCGAAAGCCGGGTGATAGCTAGTACGTAGGTCCAATTGTAAATGGGAACCGAACTTGAGCTGCCAAAGCAGCTTTTGACAGCACAAGGGAGGGAGTTTGTAGCACCTTGCGCCAGACCGTTTAAACTACAAACAGCGGACGCTGGCTAGATTCAGAATTGTGCCTGAGGTTGGGTTTTCAAAATTATACAAACAAACGAACAGGGGTTTGACTTTGCTACGGTCCACCCCTCACCAACTGCGTATGGTGTAGCATTCATTCAAATATACCTAACAAGTCGGTTTTATTTAGGTATTCATGAACATATTCAAGTTATCAGAGACCTGGTTGAACATAACACAAGCGCTTTTTCTAGTCTGGAACGCGGTAAACGATCCAATTTTCGGACTGGTCCAGGTATAGAAAATAACGCTTAATATTGACAAGAAAGAGGAATCTTTTCAGGATTTGGGTTGTGGCAACTGTTGCAAATGGGTTATGATCAGAAGAAAAGTGGTGCTTTACTGTTCTCCCGTCTTCGTGATAAGCTTCCTGCTGTTCTGGTTTCCCTGGGTCATAGAAGATCCACCCTGGCTGGTCGGAATGCACTTAATGACAGCTTTGTTTCTGTTCGATGCCATGTTCAGTCTGGTGGTCTCAGCTCAATGCGGAATGGTCACTGAACTGACCACCACCCACTCTGGAAGGGTTCGAGTGCTGATGTACAACGAGTTTATGGGACTGATCGGTAGCAACTTTTACTTTCTTTCGCCCCTAGTGCGGAATGGTATTGAGCTATTTTCCAGTATTGGGGCTTTTGTGCCCAATACTGAATGAGATCTTGGAAACTCTTCAGAGTTCCATAACAAGCCTTTCTTGCGTCTCAACTAAAAGTTAGCAGAATTGATGCGAGAAGTTCTTATAGTGGCCGGATTCCAGAATTTTTTCAGAAAAAGCTTCGACCTGATTTTTTTTTCGGTTTTTTTCTTAAATAGTGGAAAAAACTCCGGCTTTCTATCGCCTTCTTTTGTTTTTTCAGATAAAAAGTATACGTGTTTTACGCATATAAATGGCGCAACAGGCAAGAAATATAGCCCCAAGAGTTCAGTTAGTAAGCGCTTTAATGCAAATTTTCTATCACCAATGATTTTCTGTAAAATTGTGCCAAATTTAGTGTTTTTGTAACAGAGACAGTTTTGAGTTTCTGTTCTGTTTCTGTTTTGAGACAGTTTGGCTGATTACACTAGGAAAAAAGACCATTCTTTGACTACAAAATGACCAAAAATGGCTCGAGTTTTTTCGCAAATTTTTTCCCACCCTAAGACCCGGTTTATTTTCGAAAACGAAACAGAAAACACCGGAAAATGCACACCACATCCCTGACATAGCACAGTACGGTGGTTTAGTTAGATTATTTCTTTTTACCTAAAATGAGAAATCAATCTATTGCCATTTCTATCTAATCACACACCTGTTCACTGAATTATGATGTTTTGCCTAGCTAAGCAAAAGGTTTCTCTGCTATTCTTCACGCTATTTTTCTTCTTTGCGTATCCAGGAATTAAAAATGGAAGTGGGTTAAAATATTGAAGGTATATTTTCTATCAGAATGTCCAATTTTCAGCCACCTTCGTCATCTTCCCAGTGGACAAGCTGTCCAACAATTTACAGGACTTCCAAACCTTCCAGATTTGCTGCGTAGTAGTGTCTGTATTGTCCGGCCTTTGCTATCTCTACACCGGATTTCTGGCCCCTCGTGAAGTGGCCCAGATCAAGGAACTGGGCGAACAATCAGCTGTGCAAAATAAGAAACACAGTACAGAGCAAATGATCACGCCCAGTTCGCACTTTTTCCTCGACGGAATGAGAACCTGCTTAGAAGTGTTCAAGGAGAAAAACTTTTGGTGCGTGGTCACTGCCAATTTCTTTCACATAATGCGCTGGACCGCCGATATGAATTTTTTGGTCATCTACACTGAAGCTTTGGTTTCTCCTAATGGCATCCTACCTCTCGGTTCTGTAGCCTTGAGTGTATTTTACCAGGCTACAACGTCTCTTCCTAAGGTGAAATATCAGCGAATTGCTAAATATTGCTTCATGCCCTGACACATACATACATACATACATCCATACATCCATCCATACATACATACATACATACATACATACATACATACATACATACATACATACATACATACATACATACATACTGTACATACATACATACATACATAATTTTTAGAACGAATCAAACAAGAATTAGAATTTAGAAGAATTAGACAAGGAATAGACGAACACTATTTTTTGTAAGCCTAACAGAATAATTTCAGATCTTTTGCATGGCAATGTGGCCGTTTCTGAAGCGGTTTGGTCCGTGGAATATCCTAATGGCAAGCGTGGTGTTGATCTGCATCAACTGTTTGGCCACCTTTTTTATCGGCCGTCAGGCGTACCTATGGGTGGCTGCTTTTTTCTTTCTCGAAAAGTACGTAAAACCGACTAACCACTACCTGAGATTTCCACTTAGTATCCCACCTCCACTTAATATCCCACTGGGATATTACATGGACCCTTTGTTCCGCTTTATATCTCATGGGATATTACTTGGCGGCAATGTTTATGTCAAATTTGTAATAATTTTCTTTACACACGCATACTGTATCTATGATAAAACATTGTTCCGGTGAATATCCCATGCCGTTTCCAGTTAATATCCCATGGCTTTGTCCAGTTAATATCTCTGGGATATTAATTGGCGGCAATGTTTTCACTGAGAAACGTGATTTTCCGTGTTATATCCCCTGGGATACTAAGTGGAAAACTCCGGTACGTACTTTTGATTGAACAAATTTGTTTTTTTAGCTTGTTCACGAGTTCCATCTACTTTGCCGTTTACTTTTTATTCTTTCCGGACGTAATTGACGAAGATATGAAAAAATACAAACGAAAGTAAGTGCGCCAACTGATTAGAAATCACCTTTTTGCTCGCCTCTAATTAGATTTGTGTTCGCTTGAGACTCCGAGGGGCGCTGAACAGCACATACATATGAAGAACATAAGGAACACAAGGTCAACATAAAAATGTGGCCAAAACAATTGTTCGTGTTAGTAATTTGTCGTGTTAGCTGTTCTACGTAGTAACTGCACTACATAAGGTGATTTCTAAAGAGTCAGGCACAACGCCGTTTACGGTACCACCACACTCCTCGAACCTGGGGTAGCATATACATGTATAGTAGCAGTACCATAAACGGCGTTTAACCTGACTGTTAAAAGAAAACATATTATGTTTCTAAATCTGCCCTTGACTATAGGCGTAATTTCTAAAGCGATATTGTGCGTATAATTCGATTTCATTTCAGAAGTCCCATTTCGACGCTAATTTTCACTTTAAATGCTCTGCTGACTAAGCCGGCGCAATCTCTGGCGCCCATAATAATAGTGGCGTTTCTAAGCGGTGCCAATTACAAGAACTACGAGTCGTGGCGCCAATCCAACTCGACAGCATCGTCGTTCGATTCCATTTCGACCAATCGAACGGCCGACTCAAATTACGCACTGCCAATGTCTGCTTTGGACATGAATAATCTCTTCGACGTCATGTTCACCGTGGCATGTTTCTATCCCCTCGTGACCGCTCTGCTAGAAGCAGTCTGTCTACTGCCCTATACAATGAAATTTCGCTACAAACGGGACCGCCTGACAAAGAAACAGTCAAATCGTGCCAATACAGAAGCTTCGGAATCGATGTTATGAACAAACGAAACAGATTTGTTTGTTTTCGCATCTGACTCCTACGCATAAAGAACATATGTACATCAACTTACTCCCAGCTGAAAACGCCTACTCCCCTACCCCCGAGAAAAAATTAGAGACCCTCCCTCCCTGGCCCAGACACAAGTACTGGTAGCGGCTCCAGTACCTAGCAAATTGGCTCAGAAATCACTAGTAATTGTTAGCTTAAAATTCGCTTAGAAAGTCTTTGTTAACCGAACTTGGTGTTTCCGCTACTGATGATATTTACGAGAAATCTGTGTTTTTGAAGCCTTTTTGTCATTCTGTGCTTGTTTTTAGTACTTAAACACAAATTTGAATGGTGGTTAAAGTGCAATTGTTAACCTTATTGTTCGCTAAAAACGCATTTTCCAGGCGTTTTGGAGAAATCTAAAATTTTGGAGAAACCCCTACCCCGAGAGCCCGGCCCTGACCTGTTACATGCATGAGAAAGAATTTTTATTATTAACTTTTATTCCAACACGTACATAGTAGTGTTGAACATGAAAACCAAACTGTAATTAGCAGGTGTACGGCTCGTTTGAAGAATAGAAGAAAGGAACGAAGACAATATTTTTGCATTTATTCGGACTAGGGCGATTTGCAAAGAAAGGAGTTAGGTGCGTAGAGTGCAGTTTATTATGTGTGATTGATTGTGAAGTGTATATAAATGACTGGTGTGTCACTTAGAAGAGAGCGGGCCGTTTCGTGTTTCATTAGCAACCACCACGAGCCGCAACCGAATCGATTTTCGGAATTATTCCCGTCCTCGCAGGCCACATTAGCGATTGCATGCGATTTTCCGCTAATAGCCATTATTGTTCTTTGCCGCTCCACCACTCTGCTCTTTCGCTTGCTCCTATAAGTAGTTCGGGCTCAGATTGGGCGGCCTTCCAAATTTGTACTTGGCGCCTACACTATTTAAGGTGAGCCGTAAATTTGTAATGGTTTGGGCAGCCGGTTTTGGAGTACGGTAGATCGAAAAACCGAGAGTTTTCGATTTTTTTGCTATGTTGTAGATATGTAGCATGTTGTTGTATGCCATTATTATTACCTATGTTGCCAGCTTTTGTTGATAATTTGTTCTGGATCGGTTTTACTTGAATGATTCACTGATTGCGCGCGTTTTCTCAATTGGATTTGTTGTTAACATGACAACCGTATTTATTAATTGCTGCCTACGTAATTAATTAATTAGGTAGTTAACAACAAACTAACCAGCTGGCTAGCTAATCTGAACGAATCTAGCAGATTGTTCAAATTTACCTTGCGCTTGGCTTGGCGCGGAAAAATAATTTTTGTGCGCTTTTTTGGCATAAATTAAATTACAATAGCTGCATTTTTTTGTTTATTTAAAAGTTGCTGCAACTTTCGCAAGCAGGTTAAACTTGACTTTGATTCATTCTGCGTTTGTATTTGGTGAGGTTTTGTTTGTGAATGAGTTGGTGACTAAAACGCACTGAATGCGCTTGGCTTGGCTAGCTGCAAGTTCAACCGAACAATAGCTTTTTCTTAGCAACAGTCCATTGTTGAATAGGAGCTAGATTACGTGCGTGAGCGAGCTGTCCAATCATCCATATGCTATTTCTCTGCTGTACAGAATAGAACTTCGAAGTGCAACTGTGAAGAAAAGTGTCGGTTAATTTTTAGAATACTGGCTGGATCGTCATTTTTGTTTTATCACATGATTTTCTAGTCAAAAAGAAAATTTTGAAGACAAAAAGAAAAATTTTAGCTATCTTTCTCGGATATTTGCCAGCCGGCACAGTTGGTTAGTGGTTTGATCGTGCGCTCATCCACTCGGCAGGGCAAGTTTCTTGCCGCAAAGAGTTGGTGGTCGGCGCAAAGCCCAATTCAGGCCACCGAAAGCTGGTGACAGCGAGTAGGTAAATGGGAACCGACTGTAGCTGCCATTGCACCTGAAGCTACAATAGCAACCACACGCGTTGGGACAAACGGGAACGGGCACAGCTACCACTAAGACCCGCCCAGACTGACACCGAGTATATGTTTAAGCTAGTAGCGAAGGAAGGGCAGGATGTGGGTGTGCTTGATGGGCCCGCAGTGTGGCCTAACGCAAGGGCTACGGCCCCGCCCGGTCAATCCATCCATCCAGATATTTTCCATCAATAAAGTCTAAAAACTAGTCAAACTGGTTTTGAAACCAAAAATATACTGGAAAATTCTCAGTAATAAGCTCATATTTTGAGTATTCGATATCCAATAAGTACCATGTAGTACCTGTAATATAGACAACAGCAGTGTCTGATGAAGTGTCTGCTTGTTTTCGTCCAATATTCATCCAAAAAGCAACTGAAAACCTTTTGGAACTGATGAACTAGAAACAAATGTCTTTTTATCATTCTAAGAGAGCTCTATTTGCTTAAGATTGGCACAGATTTGGTGCACTTATCTTTGGAAACTTGACTAAGTTTTAGACCTAAACAGAAAATTGAAGAAAATTTCAAAATTTTATGAGATTTCACTTTTCTTGCGCGCCCGCAATTTGCTTGACCCAATTTACACAAATGTAAACACCTAAAAACACTTTCGCACGTTAGTTAAACTAAGTCTTCTGCACGTCATCACGTTTCTTTTGAAGGACACAAATTGCTGTCCCACTTTTGGTTCTATTACGAATGAAACAGAGTAGATGAAAGGTTTCGTTTTTTCACTAGTATTGCTGTGCTTACCAGTGTTTCGAGTATTGCCAGAATGAATGCAGGAATGAATTTCATTTAAAAATTATATAACTTTTAGTCGTTAAAAATTTATGGCAATCTGAAACAACTGTATGCCAATTTGCGCTTGAATACAGTTAAGATTAGTTGACTTGAAACTATGAAATTTCAGTATGTTTAGTTATTTGTCTATCTGAAATTGTGAAAACTAAAAAATGTTGAATTGGAGTGGGTGTTGAAAAAAATCGATTAGAGGGGTCCCGATAAGGGCTGGGACAAACAACCGTATCTAATCTATAGTTTAGCTTTTGCTCCGAAACTGTAAATTTTCCTGTGCTCACGTAGAACCTAAAAACTAAGGTCGAAAGTAAATTCCAAATTTTAAGACAAGGTTTTCCTAAAAAATGAAAAATCACGAATTTTTAGAGCTAGCTAGTTTTTAAAAGAGGCAGTGCTTATACACAATCAATGAGCGCATGACGAATGGCCGTCCATCCTTTCAGTAGGTGACACTCGAAATTGCGCTGACTCATCTGGAGGGGTGCAGGCTTGGTAGTAATTGTCGTTTTTATTCGATCGTTCGGTTTAGCTGCTTCACCTCTCCAAATAGACTGTAATTTCAGTTGCGTTCGCCTTTGCAATTTGCCTTAAATCGTTTGCACAACGTGCTTCAGCTTTGCATCTTGCGTGTTTATTAGTTGGTGTGTGCGACCGACACCCTTACTGAGTCAGCCGAATACAGTTTGCTTTCCGACCAGCCACCCACTGATAACCGACGCGCCGCAAGCCCTTTTTGCGTGCTCTTTAATGGCGGCATAAATTGCGACCGTCTTCTCTTGCTTGCTGCGGAGGCGGCCAAAGGGCTTTGAGGTCGGTTTGCCTGCCCATTTCCTGTCGCTCTTGTTTTTGCGTTAGAGCAACTTTTGCCGCGGCCGGTTATTAATTTCCGTTCTAACTAACTGAACACGTCAGCGGCTGATGATGATTTCAGCAAAGCCGTTCACTTCGAATTCGACGCTGTGCCATGGTGCCATGTCTCTTTGGGATTAGCCTAGCCTCCTCTCCTCCGTCTTAATTAAAAGTAACTGACTAATTGGCTCTGCTATCGGTTGTGCAATGAAACGGATAAAGAAACGCCTCAGCGCTGCCTTCCGACCTGCCTCGCATCATCAAACACGTTCCGTCCAAGTAAGTAAGCACGGACGAGAGAGAGACAGACAAGACAATTATATTTTTGATGCCTCGGGGAGGTGCAACCTCCGTCTGATTAGCCCTGCCTAGACAGATAATTCACGTGCGCTCTCTGGCTCCGGCCAGCTAAAAACCATGAAATACTGGCTCTGGCCCTGCTGCGCTAGCGCCCCTCTGCTAAGATTGCAGGTGTTTTGACTCTCTGCATTCTCTCGACCTAGTACTTAGATGTTTGTACCGGCGGCTGTGTATGGTGGGTGCGTCGGTCGGTCATGAATAAGAGAAACCAATAGATAGATTACCTACTAAAACTGCTAATTACTGTTTTTTGTGCTCGGTATGCCTACTTTTTTATCCTTATCTTTCTAGTAGTGGTTCAAAAGTTTTACACTCTCCTCCCTTGCGAAATCCTGGGTACGCTGTACAATGCTGTCTATTAATCAATACCCTGCTTCAGTTTTTTAAACTGATACTGTGTATTGTATGGTACCGGTTAAACCGTAGTTCTGTTGGAGCTTTAATACCGTACTACGTAACTATGCCTACTTTGTCTAGTCGTATAAGACAAAATTCAACATCGCTTTTTCGACCTCGCTTCCTTCCAACTATTGGTTCTCTCTCGGTCATCTGTTGGTGAATTTGATTCGCATTTGCAGCATTTTTAAAGAAATAGTGCAGCTGTGCGTTCCCGAAGTTTGGTGCGGATATTTGACCTCTGACTGGTTTCGTGAGTAAAAAAATACGAAAATCAGGTTGGCCCATGTGAAATCGAGTTTCCCATGAATTTCTCACGGTACAACATGTAGCTGAAATTTATAGAAAAAGATGCGTTGAGATACGCAAAGTACTGCAATTTCAGTCTTCTAACTTTAAGAGTATTCAATTTCGAGAGTTTTTCAATACAGAGCAAAATAAAGGTTTTCTTGGGACCGGTATTTCAATCAAAAATCGATTTTCTAGAAATACTTTACACGATATTTAGTTTCCTACCCATAAAACTTGTCTAGGCTCGGTATTATTTTCTACCAAACCTGGAGGATGTACATATAGCTGCAGTCTTAAAAATGTTGTAAATACGAACATACATGTAACAGGTCATCCGCCGAAGGGGGAGAGGGGTTGGGGCGGGGTCTGGCGCCGGCCGTGGGAGTCTGAGCCAAAATTTTGGGAGGGGGTAGGGCACTTGAAAACGCTCAAAAATCGAAAAAATCGCAATTTTTGGGTTAAAAATCGCTAATTTGGGCTGCAATACAGCTAAAAAGTGCTGTTTTGCAGGCGATTTCGGCAATTTTTGTGTCTGAAATTGTAAAAAAATTGGAAAAATTTGCTCAAAAATTTACTTGCCAGAAAAATCGGAGGGGGTCGGCGAAATCGTCTCGGAGAGGGGGGTCAATCCGGGGGGGGGGGTCTGGCCAAAGTCGGGTGGGGGCAGACCCCCGTTACATGTATGAATACGAATGAAATCCACCTTGCAAACCAACGGTTAGGCTGAAATTTTGCGCAGTCCGCTCGGTACGATCTATGTCGAGAGATCACAGATACTTTCTAACTAAAGAACGTGCTTAGAGTGTAGTTGGGCGTTGCAGAAAGCTCCTTCCACTTCGCAAAGCGTTCCAGTGTTCCACCAGCCGCACACGGCGCCGTATCGCAGCAGTTCGGTCACTCTGTCGGAGTCAATTTCGGAGCTGGCTGAACGATTGGCCGAGGATGGAGTTATTTACGAGCACCAAGAGGAAATCAGTAATGGCCGTGCCGCCCAGCTCAGGTGCCCGATTGGCTGCCGACCGGCCAACCGGCCTGGCGTGGCAATAAACGTTTGGTTTTCAGGTTCAAAGAAAACGAGGAAGTCAGAGTGTCGCGCAGTGTCACCTACCAGAATGGTTTTCACTCGCAGTCGCCTAGCGAAACCGGTGTTAACGTGCATATGCGACCTAAAAAGAAAAAGTCGCGCGAGGAAAACAAGAAATACGGGTGCGTCTTAAGGCTAGAGCACATATAGGTAGATCCCAGCCCGGGGAGCTGTATAACTTTCCTCCGGAGTGTGCCTTATATTGATGCGTTTCGGGGGTTGTTTTTTTTTTGAAAAAAAAACGGGCCCTCCGGAACGTGCTCGAGGTTATCGAGGGAGGTGAGAAGGGTTTTGCAGTAAATCTAAAACTTGCAATTTTACGCAGTTAATTTGCGTTTAACAACTAGAAACATGCATAAAATGACAAAAAGGTTTTTAAAAACACCTAAACATCTTGAATAATAGCAACAGAAACGATAAATTCCATTACCAAAAGCATTGTAATTTAAAACATTTCCGACTATTGCTGAGCCAGGTTGGTTGATACTACAGCCACACGTGTAACAGGTCAGAATGGGGGTTGGGGATCTGAGCTCAAATTCTGGGCGTAGAGGATACTAAAATAGAAACGCTCAAAATATCGCACCAAAAATCGTAAAAAAATCGCTAATTTGCCACAACTACAGCCAAAAAAGTGCTGTTTTACAGGCCAGGCAATTTTAGCGTCTGAAATCCTAAAAATTTGCATGAATTTGCTGAAGAATTTATTTGGTCAGAAAAATCGGAGAGGGAGGGTTTCCGATCCTTATGACTGTCCTAAGTCTGGTGGGGTGGGGGACATGTACCGCCGCTACCAGTACTTGTATTTTATGGGTCGGGGTCGGTCTTGATAGCTAGAGAGTACATTATCATCCCATAATTTCTGACTTCCAAAAACTGTTTCAGGGACCGCGGCAGCTGGTACAACGGCAAAGCCAAAAGCACCCAGCAACCGAACGGCGGCCTTGACCGGACCAACGGTTACAGCCAGCAACGTCTAGTCTCCAGCTCGACTGCCTTCTTTGGAAATTCCTGTAAGCACTTTTCTTAGCGCGCTCTTTGCCACCCACCCACCGGCCAGATTCAAATCGGTAATCTGACGCTCGCTTGCCTGCCTGCGCTGACTGACTCACGTGAACAACAACACGGCTGCCGCTAAAAGTCAAGCGTTAGTGTGTGTGTACATAGTACTATGTGTCTGGGGGGTCGGCCGGCCATTAAACGAGAGCGGTGCGTCTACTAATCAAACATGTCAGTTTATTCCTGGTCCCCCGAAATTTTTGGCTCTCTCTCGCTGACTCATCGCTGGTTTTTGCGCCGGCCTGTCTGCTGCTGTCCAGTCAGACGGGGTGGGTTTGATGGTTTTTTGAGCGCACTGTAATTCGTAGGTTAAAGAGGCAGGTTTGTGTGATTATTACAGATTGAGCCGTTGACGGAGGTGGTTTTACTGTCGCCTGCCGCCGTCAAGGCCGCAACGTTGGGGACTGGATGGACGCGCCACTATTGCTGCGTCGTTTGTCAAAACCGCTCGGACCGCTATTATTTTTATCACACACACAGTACTAGTACACTTTCCAACTAGGGAGGGATCTTGTACTGTCAGTAGTTCTTTCCTCCTGTCATGGTTTATGCACTAGTTGCGTCCTACCGGTGGAGGTATGAAGAAAATAGTCGGGCAAAAAATGACAAAACCGGTAGGTTTGTGCGTACATGCAATAATGTCATTCGCCGAACCGAAAGGGGTTGTTATGGGTCTGAGGGACCCAAATGGGGAGGGGTAGAACACTAAAAATCGTAGTTTTTTAGACTAAGAATCAGTAGCGGCAACAGGCGATTTTAGGATTTTTTTTCGGCTGAAATCTAAAAACAATCAAAATTCAAAAAATGCTTCCAGGAAAAGTTTTGAATGTATTATTGGTTACTAAAGCTGCCTTTTTCTGCTCAGAATGCCTTTTAGATGCGTTGTAAAATTTGTAAAACCAGTTTTTCAATTATCTTCCCGTCTTGTCTTCAGATTTATATTGATATGCACGCGCCGGAAGAAATGGAGAGGTTATAAGTTGACAGTAGAGTGTAGGCCGTTTTCAAGAGTAAATCTCTATTAAGAGTCAGTTTTTCTAGGAATCGACTTTTGCCCCTTAACCTCCGGACAAATCTCAACTTTTTGTCTCCGATTTGGCTAAAATTTTGTATATTTGTTTAATTTGACCTAAAAAGTCATTTTATCACCTTCCCGGCCATTTTTGAGAGGGTCACTTTTTCGACCCAACCTCAGCTTTTGACTTATAACTCGGGAATGAATCAACGTAGAAACATGGGGATTGCATTGTTTAGAATCAGAAGAGCGTTCTCTTTCAAACGCTACCCTACTCGACCAGATTTCTGACAAATTTTTTTTTTCGAACCCCTTCCGGACCCGATTTGACCCCCCTACAACTCCGAGTCCGAACTTTTTATTTCATGGAAATGTAGCGCTATCTATTCGCTATCGAACGCAGGAAAAAAATCGAGAAAAAAAAGGGGGGTCAAATTGAGTTTTTGGGCCTTGAAATTTGAAAATCCGTGATATTTTATATAAATTTCCCTTCAGCAGGCATACACTGCAAAAAGCAGAACATGGTCAATTGTGGACCGATCTCCCAGATTTCTGCCATATATATTACACAGTATCTCCTGCATACATTGCACAATTCTGGACTTGCTTAATGCTTTCTGACGCGAGTTAGCTTGCTTCTTGGTGTCATTAAGAGTTAGTCTCTGCTTCGGTCGAAGTCTTGCCCTTATCCCTATGTCAAGTTGAAAATCGAACTTTTGTTTGGAGAGCTGTGCTTTGGTGCACTAATAGACATCCATGAGTAATGTTAAAACTTCAAACGGTTTATGGATTTGATGCTCCATTCCCAAGATATATGTCATCAAAAATAGGGCCACTAACTACATATGGGACCAAAACTTCCAACTCGGACTTCTTTCATGCTATAATAAGAGTTGGGACTAAAAAAATTGGGACTTTTAGATAACTTTTAGAGTAGATTAAAAAGTTTTGGTCCAAAATAATTTTTGAGCAAAAATTTTTTTCAACCACATTTGGTGGGCCCTAGCTCGTCTGGAACCCCCGAGGCCGACTTTTTATTTCATAAATTTGTAGCACTGTCAATTTGCTACAGTCTGGTGTAACCCGTATATGGCTATGGCCCATTGTTTGTGAGAGAGAAAGACAAGAGACTTCTGCATGAATTTGGGCTTTCAGAAATGAATTTCTCACAAACCACGGGCCATAGCCATATGTGGTTTACACCACACTGTAGCAAAATGATAGTGCTACAAATTTATGAAATAAAAAAGTCGGCCTAGGGGGTTCCAGACGAACTAGGGCCCGCCGAATGTGGTTGAAAAAAATTTTGCTCAAAAATTATTTTGGATCAAAACTTTTTAATCTACTCTAAAAGTTATCTAAAAGCCCCAATTTTTTTTAGTCCCAATTCTTATTATAGTATGAAAGAAGTCCGAGTTGGAAGTTTTGGTCCCATATGTACGTAGTTAGTGGCCCTATTTTTGATGACATATATCTTGGGAATGGAACATCAAATCCATAAACCCTTTGAAGTTTCAACATAACTCATGGATGTCTATTAGTGCACCAAAGCACAGCTCTCCAAACAAAAATATAGGGCAAGACTTCGACCAAAGCAGAGACTGACTCTTAATGACACCAAGAAGCAAGCTAACTCACGTCAGAAAGCATTAAGCAAGTCCAGAATTGTGCAATGTATGCAGGAGATACTGTGTAATATGTATGGCAGAAATCTGGGAGATCGGTCCACAATTGACCATGTTCTGCTCTTTGCAGTGTATGCCTGCTGAAGGGAAATTTATATAAAATATCACGGATTTTCAAATTTCAAGGCCCAAAAACTCAATTTGACCCCCCTTTTTTTTCTCGATTTTTTTTCTGCGTTCGATAGCGAATAGATAGCGCTACATTTCCATGAAATAAAAAGTTCGGACTCGGAGTTGTAGGGGGGTCAAATCGGGCCCGGAAGGGGTTCGAAAAAAAAATTTTGTCAGAAATCTGGTCGAGTAGGGTATCGTTTGAAAGAGAACGCTCTTCTGATTCTAAATGTGTAATCCCGAAATTTCTACGTTGATTCGTTTCCGAGTTATAAGCCGAAAGCTGAGGTTGGGTCAAAAAAGTGACCCTCTCAAAAATGGCCGGGAAGGTGATAAAATGTCTTTTTAGGTCAAATTAAACCAAAATACAAAATTTTAGCCAAATCGGAGACAAAAAGTTGAGATTTGTCCGGGAAGAGTCGATGCTTAGAAAAACTGGCTCTTAAATTGCCGATTTGGTTTTCCAGTAGAAATGGTCGCCACAATCTCGGCCTATTGATATGGACGTCCGAGGGCCCAGGTATACATGGGCCACAAAAATCCGGAGGGGTGTTTGTGGTTTTTTGGCGGGGGTTGGAGAGTATAAAATTGCTTTCCAAAAAGTTCGCCAAAATTTTGGAGGGGTATGAGCCGGCGACGGGGTTTGACTGAAATTGTTTGATTTTTTCAAAAAAAGGTCACCAACATTTTTGGAGCGAGGTAGGGTAGCGCCTACCGGCGGGGGGGGGTATGGCCGACCGAGGGAGTAAACCCCTTTCCCTCGCCCTCCCGGTCCATGTATGGGCCCAGAAACTTACAAACTCCTGGGTACGTACGCCACTGGGTGTATTATTATGGGCATTGTCAACTAGCATCAGTGCTGTTTTCTACATCGATCGACGTCATATCGTACCATTTTTCTGTCGCCGATGCCATGTCATATACCATGCAGGACTAGAAATTCCTTCCTCTTCCACCAGGCGGTGGATTGAACTGAGAAGGTGTTTTTGTTGCTCATCGGTTCGTAGGCGTTGGTTGTGGCTCGTAAAACTCTTTTGTGAGGCCGGTTTTTCTGCCGGCCTGCTTGAAGAGGCGCCGTCAGTCGGTCGGTGGCTCGGACTGATGCAAAATTCATGTAAGCGTGACCATTGTTGGCCTTCGCCCGCCGCCTCCATTGTCCACTTGTTCTCTAGTGGTCTCTGCGGTGTGGGCGGCATGCCGGCGACGCTAGGTTAGTGCATTTTGACTGGTTGTTGCTAACAAACAACGGCCCTGACTGGCTGCCTGCACGCGCGCACTGTCACATCTGACAGGTTTTGAGGTTTTTGTGGCGGCGGCCACCGCAGCAGCAGCAGCACCGTTTCGAGTTTTGCCTTCTCTGCCTGCCGTGTACCTTGTTATTATATTGTGTGTTGTGACAGACAGACCAGTGTTGTTCGGTGTTTTACCCGGTGAATGGGAGTAAAATCGATGGTATAGTAGTTTGTTGTGGGATTGGCCGATTGGCCCAGCTGTTCGTCGACTGATTAGCGAGCGTCGTTAGCAACCTAGCGCCACCCATGCAAAGGCGACCGCCCTCCGAGCTGCAATCGATCGAGCACGACCAGCGCCTCGCTACAGCCTATCGATCTCATGAGGAGGGCGAACCAGCAGCAGCAGCAGCAACCATTGCCGAGTCTTGCCGGGCCGGCGAACCTTCTATCAGTGCTCTCGCGGCGAGCCATGCGGCCGACCTGCGCTGACAGCTTGCTGAGCTAGCATGGAACCCATTCCGGAACAGCTGAATGGCTCGGTGCACCTGGAAGAAGAAGAAGAAGAAGACCTGACCCCTCCCACTTGTATGACCAAATCGGCCACCTTCCATGACTTCTGTGAAGATACCCCGCCCGGTGCAGTCAGAAACGGTTCAGTCTCAGTCTTGGTCGATGATGAGTATGACTCCTCGGAGGAGGGCTGTCGATCGGAGGGAGGAGGATCGTACAGACGTCGAAGGAAAAATAGACTCGAGAACTTTACCACTTGGCTACAGAGGTTCGCTCTCAAGCGCAGACCGCAGAGCGGCGGCGGTGGCGGCGGCTCGGGTCCCGCCGCCACTTACACCATGCGATCGTCTGTCAGCTTATGTAGGTGCTTTGATTGGAGACGCCATCTTGTCTAGAGAGAAGAAGCCTGCTCAGGGGTGTGTGAGGCCAGGCCAGCGACAGAAATTTAATCATTGCCGTTTGCCGACCAACCACATAATAAGTGATAAATTTTTATTGCGCTGCCCCACCCTGCCCAGCTAAACACCAGACCAGCATGGAGAAACAACTGTTTGCCATTTGTTGCAGCCGTAGTGCATGAACGCACGGTGCTGGGCTCAGATGGAGAGTCGATCGAGGCGTCACCCTGCACCAGCGATGAAGTCACTAGTCCTGATCAGTATGTTGTCAACGTTAAAATGCGCTCCAAGCCCACCCGCCGGTGGTCAGAGGTGAGCGGTTTGCCTGCCTCTGAAGGTCAGCAGATTGCACTGTTTGCCATCACTTTTCAGCAAGATATTCAGAAACGTCTTTCATTACCGGCCGACTTGCGACTGCCCCTGAGTGTGGTGGAGAAATTGAATCGGACGCCCACTCTCGACCAGCCGATGACGAGGAAAAACCGGCGTGCGTCCTTGGTGAGCCGAAATGAAACATTTATGACGCCTGCTGCGAGCTCTAGACGCCGTCGGCGCTGATTAAGCGGCTAATTAATAAGCGATCATTAAGCTGTCTTTTGCGATCATGACTAATCCCCAGTTTGGTCTGTGCATGACAGACTGTATTCTGCGACAGACAGAGGCATTGCTCTTCTCCGAATCGATTGCCGCTAGTCTGAATAATAAATGCCGGTCGGTCGTCAGAGGTGCAAAGCAGACCGCTAATAGGGTCTTACGAAAATCCAATTAGGAGCCGCCGTTCGGCTCGGCGTGATTTCAGGCGCCGCTCTCCTAGGACTTTTTAGTGGTGGTAACGAGGCCAGTAGAGCTTCGAGTGGCTACTCCAGCGCTTTTCAGTCGGAAATCGGCTTCGGGAAATTGGAAACGTATCAAAAGCTGGAGAAACTGGGAGAGGGAACCTACGCCACCGTTTACAAGGGACGATCGAGGCTCACCGATAATCTAGTCGCGCTCAAGGTACGTCAGCTGTTATTTATTTTAGCCTTTTCAAATCGGCCGGCCCTTAGGCAATCACTAAACCTTTCTGTTCGTCTGGGACTCAGCATCAACACAGGGCAAATATGCAGAAGAGGGGAACACAATTTTTACAGCTTTCCGTTCTTTGATGTTCGCTTTTCCAAAAAGCACCAGGGCGGTTTCGACCTTTAGAAAGCAGCCTATACGGAAGTGCGAACAATAGTGAACGCAAAGGGCTTTGAGTTTAAACACAATGTTGTGCTCGCCCCTGCTCTGTTCGGCAGATGTTCGTTCAAATTTATTTATGGTGGTGCTGTTCAAAGGCTAGTGTTTGTCCGTCAGATGGGTGATTTGATTTTGAAGGGGTTGAAAGGAAAAATAAATTCTTCTGTAGTGCAAAACAGAGTCTTTTTCACAAAATATATTTGTTGCCGTGACTGTCATAGTGGCTTTTTATATCACACAAATTGCCTTTCGATCTAGCAATAGTAGTAGTAGTAGTAGAATAGATAAATAGTTTACCCTCACCTGTTAGTGTCGGTTCAGTAGTGTCAGATTTTTGATTGAGGCTTGCTTTTTGTATGCAAATTAGCTGTGCGGACGGCCGGTCGGGCAGTTGGTTTGCATCTCATACATAAATCAAAAGCGAGCAACTAATAAGTCAGTCAGACTGTTTTGCAGGAGATCCGTCTCGAACAAGAGGAGGGCGCCCCCTGCACGGCCATTCGCGAAGTGTCACTACTGCGAGATTTGCGACATGCCAACGTAGTGACGCTACACGACATCATCCATACCGAACGCATGCTCACGCTGGTTTTCGAGTACCTAGACAGAGACCTCAAGCAGTACATGGACGAGTGCGCCAACATCATGAGTATGACCAACGTTAGGGTAGGTCGGTTGACTTTGATTGATATCGATTTTTTCACTCGCTCCGGCCGGTAGTCAGCTGGGGTTCTATTATTTTTGCAAAAACGACCTCGTCGCTGCGGGTGTGCCGCTCGTTTGTCTGGCGCTGTCAGTTCGGCAAGAAACGTGTCTTATCTGATCGGCCAGTGAAAGTCAAGTCAATCCTGATTTGAATTGGTGTCAGGCCTTTGGCTTCGGCACTGAGGCCAGAAATCACTTTAGCATAACCAATAGTGCCCTGGTGGTGCGGTCAGGCACGTACACTGGCACCTGCGGTATGCACACATCAGCAATGAGGACCCTCAGGCCGCGCTACCCCTTCAGGAATTATTTGTAAAAGTTTTGTATAGAAAATTATGATAAAAGTACGACTAAATTAGGTGTAAATGGGCCGTTTTGGTTAAAATTAACTATATTCAGTTTATTTACTCCTACTTTTTGCTTATTTTTATTAATACAAAATTCCTTAGCCTGGGGAGTCGTAAAATGAATCTTTGAATAAAGGCCAAAAAGCTTTTTATAAAAATTTTGATTTCGAAATTTTTTTCATTATTTTTCCAGGTATGTAATTTAGCTTGTAAGGATGCATCAGAGGCAACTTTAAATACAAAAGCTGATACTTTGGTTTAAAGATAGTGTTACAGTCTGAGAGTCGATATTCTACCTGCAGCATTGCCCACAAACTGGCTGCTGCCCTTCAATACGTATGGACGGATTGTCAGGGTGGGGCCGTAGCCCCTGCGGTAGGCCACACTGTGTGCCCTTCACGCATGCCCACATCCTGCCATTCCTTTGCTGCCTTCGCTACTAGCCGGCACACACGCTCGGTGTCAGTCTGGGCGGGTTTCAGTGGTAGCTGTCCCTGTTCCCGTTTGTCCCAACGTGTGTCGTGTGGGTGCTATTGTAGCTTTAGGTGTTGCTATTGGTAGCAAAATCCAGCCATTTCCCCACAAAATTTTTATACTTTGAACTAAATAAAAAATTTTCTAAGTGAGCTTTCAAAAAATGGCTTTTTTTAGAAGGGCTTTAAATGCCTAACAACACTACCTCAGCAAGGTATAATCGGCCGACGGGGCAGATCAGAGAGCCCTGTTTTTTTCGTAAAAATCGAATTTTCAACAAAAAAATTACCCAAAAACCAAATTCCCAACAAAAATCGAAATGTTCGAGTTCGAGGAAATTTTGCGAAAATTTAGGGTTCAGTGCGTAGTGGCCTAGAGAAAGGGTGCGTAGTCGCCAAAATTATTGCTGTGGCGTAAACACGTATCAGGAGACTTCCTAACAGCTTCAGGAAGCGTTTAGTAGAGTTTTATTTTTGTCTCCTCCTAACCTCACACATACACAGACATGGGCTAGCATTTCGGCTGAGGGGTGGTGAATTTTCTTATACTGAGAGGGGTAGCGGCGGCTGATGGGGATTGAGGGTATGGCACGCTAAAAGTTTGATTTTTTACTGAAATCAAGGTTTTAGGCTCATTTTTCTGAGCTCATTTACACCCAATCTAGGCGTACTTTTATCATAATTTTCTATACAAAATTCTACCTAAAAATCCTGAAGGGGTAACACGACCTGATGGGAGTAGGTAGAGCCTGAGGGGGTCAGCCCCCCTTCCCCATGTGTGCGCATACATACTGCCTGCCATACTGCTAAGTGCCTGACTGTACTAATGCGCAAAACAGTAGTTCAACGGCGGAAATTGCGGCCGGGCCGGCCGGGCAGCCGGTCATTAGAGAATGATTATTTAACGCTTAAATGCAGCTAATGATTAGCTAGGTGTCGTGCTGTGCGCCCTGCCCGCCCGGCCATTACGACGCATTGTTTGCGCTGGAGCAACCTGCAGCTAATTTGAGCGCGCGCAAACATTTATTACAAGCAAGCAGCGTTGAAGGGGGCGTTGCGTAGGAACTAATCAAGACTACGAGAGGAGGCTAGCTTTAGACGTCAGAAAGTCGCGTTTTTCTGCCAATTAGCCACCTACGTCAGTCAGTGCAGATTTAGCTTGTTTTCTTTCAGATATTTCTGTTCCAATTAGTGCGCGGCCTGGCCTACTGTCACGCGCGGCGCGTGCTGCACCGCGACCTGAAGCCGCAGAATCTGCTGATCAGTCAGCGCGGCGATCTCAAGCTGGCCGACTTCGGTCTGGCGCGCGCCAAGTCGGTGCCTACCAAGACCTACAGCCACGAAGTGGTGACGCTCTGGTACCGACCCCCCGACGTTCTGTTGGGATCTATCGATTACTCGACGCACATTGATATGTGGTCTGTTTTTTGTTCTGCTTGTTGGTTGTGTGGAGGTGCATGTTTTTGGTTCTTTGTAGGGGCGTCGGCTGCATTTTGTATGAGATGGCCGCCGGTCGGCCGTTCTTTCCGGGCAGCAACGCCGAGGAGCAGCTGCATCTGATATTCAGAGCGCTCGGCACGCCCAGACCCGACCTCCACCCGGCGCTTTGCTCTAGCAAGGAGTTCCTTGTAAGTGGCTGGCTCTTTACTACTGCATAGACTATACACAGTGCCAAACTATCATAAGCCCATACATGTAACAGCTCCGGCCCGACCTGGGGGAGGGGCATACATGTAACAGGTCATCCGCCGATGGGGGGAGGGGGGGTTGGGGGGGGGTCTGGCGCCGGCCGGGGGGGGGTCTGAGCCAAAATTTTGGGGGAGGGGGGTGGGCACTAAAAAACGCTCAAAAATCGAAAAAAATCGCAATTTTTGGCCTAAAAATCGCCAAAAATCGCTAATTTGGGCTGAAATACAGCTGAAAAGTGCTGTTTTGCAGGCGATTTTGGCAATTTTTGTGTGTGAAAGTGTAAAAAATTGCAAAAATTTGCTCGAAAATTTACTTGCCAGAAAAATCGGAGGGGGGGGGGTCGGTGAAATCGTCTCGGGGGGGGGGGGGTCCCATCCGGGGGGGGTCTGGCCTAAGTCGGGTGGGGGGCCGACCCCCCCAGACCCCCCCTGTTACATGTATGGGGAGGGGGTACAGGGGGTTTTCCTCAGGTGGGGCGTCGAGGGCGGTTTCGCCCAGAGGGGGGCCGAAATTTCGAAAAGCTCCAGAACGCCTGAAAATGCGTTTTTAGCACGTTTTTTTCAGTAAGGACGCTAAAAATCGCTATTTTAAGCTGCCAAATAGCGTTTTATATCTAAAAACAAGAAAAAAATGACAAAAAAGGCTTCGAAAAACCCCGATTTCTCTTAAATATCAGCAGTGGAAGCGCCAAATTCGGTTTCCAAAGGCTTTTCAAGCGAATTTTAGGCTAAAAATTAGTGATTTCTGGGCCAGTTTGTTAGTACTGGAGCCCCCTGGTACTTGTATTTTTGGGTCGTGGGGTCCCGTAATCTGTCTCGGGGGATGAGAGGGGGTTTGGCCTTTCCAGCAGGGGTAACCCCCAAACCCCCTAGTACATGTATGGATAAGCCCCCTTGCCCGGAGTAAACGAAGCATGATCGAAGTAAGACATTTCACCGTGGGCTTATTTATACTGAAGACTCAATGTTGAGTGTTCCTGTTCCCTAATTATAGAATATACAGGGTCGGCTGTTTATCTATCACTGGTTTCCTCCTGCTTTGGCTGTTGTGTGGTCAATAAATTTCTCTGACAGTTTAACACAACACGCACGGACAATTTTTTCGACTCAAAATTTTGGCCAAGTCTGTCGCTCCAACCACAAGTTCTGTGCTTCCGTGAGTCTACCGTCACTTTCTATGACGTGTGATTGTGGACAGGTGGAAGTGCATAACTAGGGTTTGAACTGACAGATTTGGCCAAAATTTTGAGAGTAAAAATTCTTAGGTTGTGTACATGTTGTGTTAAAATTTCAGCGAAGTTTATAGACGAACGCAAAAGTTACAGCAAGAGGAAACCGGTGATAGATAAATGGTCCATATTAACTAGATCGACTCAATATCAAAGTATGTACGTGTTGTGTCTGTAAAGCAATATATTTCAGTCGTATGGCTTCCCTCACTACAGAGCAGAACCTCTGGTCAATCATGCGCCTAGGTTAGACGTGGACGGATTAGATTTGTTAGCGCATCTATTGCAGGTTCGTTTAAAGAGATTAGCAGCCTAATTTTATCAATCGCCCCTGTTTCAGTACGAAGGCAGAAAGCGGGTGTCAGCCAGGGACGCCATGACACACTCCTTTTTTGGTTGTTTTCCTCCCAACATTCTTGAACTAAACGATAGTAAGTTGATACGTCTTTGTCACCTAGTCATCATACATGGGCCGGGGGGTAAGGGGGTATACCCCTCCCCTCGGCCGGCCATACCCCCAACCCTCGGCTGGCTATACCCCCCTACCGGAGGGAGGAAATTTTCGCTTATTTAAGGCAAAATAGGCGTTTTTTGGCCTTTTTTCGGGGGGACCCCCCCCCCCCGAGGTCTCAACCCCCCCTACCCCCTTCGGATTTTTCCGGCCCATGCATGCTAGTCATCTTTGTACTATGACAGTCAGGCACTTAACGCCGTTTATGGTACCGGTACTTAGGGTGGTGGAACCATATTATATGCAGTTGTTCGGGCCAAAATTTAGAAAAAAGCTTTTTTTGAAGGCTCAAAATTTTTTCCAAAAATCAATATGCAAATTAATGGAAAAAGTGGGAAAATTTACGTACATACATGCAATTTTTTGTAAATTCTTTGGAAGCAGCCAAGATTTTATCTAGCAATCTGCATAATACTTCTTTTGTACTGAGCCTAACAGCGACTGCTTAAGAAATCCTTCCTTAGGGTTCACCTAGAAGTGCCTCTAAAGACAATTTTCGGTGGAATTATGCAGTTATATTATAGGCAGTGTTTAGACCTGTATTGGCGTTTTCGAACAGGTTTCTTAACTAACTTGAGGTGCAAAAGTGTAAAATTTGTTGTAAGTACCTGTACTAGCACGCGGGACCCCTTTAAGACGATTAAAAAATTTTTTTTTAATTTTTAAAAAAGCTTTGGCCTTCAAAAATATTTTTTAACAACTGTACGTATATGGTACCGGCACCATAGATGTTGCCAGTACCATAAACGGCGTTAAGTGCCTGATTGTATAAGATACCGGTACCTTACGCGTTCGGGCACTGTCCCAGAGGATGGTCCAAAATTTCAAAAAGCTCCAAAACGCCTGTAAATGCGTTTTTAGCACGTTTTTTCAGTAAGCACGCTAAAAATCGCGATTTTAAGCTGCCAAATAGCGTTTTAGAGCGAAAAACAAGCAAAAAAAGCGATAAAATGAGCTTCCAAAACACCGATTTCTCTTAAACATCAGCAGTGAAAACGCCAAACTTGGTTTCCAAAGGTTTTTCAAGCGAATTCTAAGCAAAAAATTGTTATTTCTGAGTCAGTTTGTTAGTACTGGGGAGGAGCCACTGCTAGTGCATGCATTTATATAGTTGGTGGTCCCTAAACTAGGGCCCGACCGGATATCCGGATCCGGATCCGGCCGGATATGGCCATATCCGGATCCGGTACCGGATCCGGATATTACCTGCCGGATATGCCGGATATCAGTCACAGATGAGAAAACGTGATTTTTACGTATTTTGAACATAAATATTGCATTCGACCGAATGCTTGTTAGAAATTTCTTGAGGCGATTGTAATCTATGACCCCAGTAGTTCGTATAGCCCTGATTTCTGTGCAAAGGATAACACCCTCATTTTTGACAATGCTAATTTTTCACCTTGACTGAAAGTAAAAATCCGCCAGATTTTAACCGGTTTTGTGAAAAAGCTGAGCTCTTCAGGTTCTTAAGTCCATATAAAGATTTGTTAACTTGCAAAATTTGGCAAAGATCCGATGAAGGGTTCTTGAAATATTTACGTTGAAAAATGACATCTGAAAATTCGGGTCAGTTCATTTCGGAAGGGGATAACTCTAAGCTACAGAAGGCGAGCAGGCTAGGACTTGGCCAAAACAAACTCAACAAAGATAATAATACTAATGTGATACAATGAATATCACAAAACAGCCAAGCAGACTGGATTTCTATGTTTAGGATAGTCGCCTTGTTTTTGCTAATTTTTCATTTAATTAAAAATAAAAAATCTAAAATAAAAAACGAACTATTATTGAGGCAAGTTTATACTGTAAATTTGTACTTTACAGAGATCAAAGCGTCTCTTTTCAGTTGCAGAATGGAGATGAATGGCTTGAGTTTAGACTCTAAACTCAACTCGCAAAGAATGGAAATCTCAACTGAAATTTTTCAAATTCATAATTTTTTAGTTTGTAAAACTAGGACAGGTCTACCAAAAGGTCGGCTAAGTATACCACATTAGAGAGAACAAATTTGAACATACAAACAATAGTTTGGCCAAAAGTCTGTATGTCAACCATTTTTATCTAAAAATTACGAAATGAGCTGAACTTTCATGCCAAACTGTATTTCCCCTTCTGTTTTTTTTTCAGATGAGGTCTGTATCTGTAAAATAGGTATGCCTAATAAATGCTAAAGATTGCATAGACATTCCGACCAAACTCGAAAATGCTTGGAAAGCGTCCAGTTATCAATTTCTAGCCGCGGTGATAAAATATGCAAATATGCAAAAAATATGTACATATCTCATTTTTGCATGCATATGATATATGCAATATCACATGTATCGCAAAAACCCGATATTATCCAACCATAGTTTGAACTACAGTTGGTAGGTACCACCAAATTTTTAAGTTGATGACCATTTGGTACCACCAAAAAAATTTTTTAAGTTGATCAATGATATCCGGCATATCCGGATCCGGATCCGGCCGGATATGGGCGTATCCGGATCCGGATCCGGTAGAAATTTGTATCCGGTCGGGCCCTACCCTAAACTGTCACGGGGGTGACGGGGGTTTGGCCTTTCTAGCTACGCGGCAACCCCTAGTACATGAATGGTGTGATGTATGGTCGTATATTGTTAAAGCATGTGGTTGTTGTTTTCAGCGGATTCGATACTGTCCTTGCCGGGGATTCAGCTGGCGCGGGATCCAGGGTCCAAAAGCACTCACCACGGCCAAAACCTGAGCTCTCGATGGGCCAAAAGTCGGCGGCAGAGCATGTTGCTCTAGCCCTCTCTCTCGCTCGCTGGTCGGCCGGCCGGTTGGCCGGTTGGCCTCCTCTCAGCCCGGTGGTTGATGGAGTACGCCGACTGCTAAACGTGGGACCTCAGCAGCTAGTCAGAACTTTTAAATTTGGCGCGCGCTACACCCTTTCCACTTCCTACAACCAACACAAGCCAGACCACCACTCGCAAGCTAGTTCAGCGTTCTTTCTTTTTTTACGCTCCTCCAAATCCTGTTCGGCTCAATCATCGATCGTGTTTTTATTGTTGTTTTTTTTATTTAATTAATTTTCGTTAAGCCAATTTTTTGAACGATCGGATAACGTGTTTCTGATTTTTATGTCACTTTTGTTGGTTGTCAACAAACATAAGTAACGGAGTAGATTTTGTTTGTTCTAAGCCACAACGGACCAAGCGGCTGCATTTAGCGCAAGAGATAAAAGGTGTAAACGAGTATTTTTTCTTCTTCTGCATTTTTGTCCAAACTGTGACCGCACACCTCGGTTTTGTTGCTGTTGTTGTTGTTAATGTTGTATTGTACTGACTGGACAAGAGCTTTAGGGCTGAGGAAATTTGTTTGATGTACTGTAATGTGCGAACAGTAGCGTATCCAGGGGTTACTATGGAAAAAGGAATGAAAAAAATAAGAGAAACCAATAAATTATGTACAGGCTGCCAAAGAATAATATCCTCTTCCTCAGATTAGACTAACCATGACAGGAAAAGTGAAAGTACGGATAAGTAGGACATTTTATAGTGGATTTATACTCACAAACTCATTACTGAGTGTTCCTCTATTGGCGTCACGAACAGCTTGAAGATCAGTAATTGTTCGTGAGGCCAATAGAAGGAACACTCAGTAATGAGTTTGTGATTAAAAACCCACTATAAAATGTCCTACTTATCGGTACTTTCACTTTTCTTGTCATGGTTAGTTTAATCTGAGTAAGGGGATATTATTGTTTGGCAACCTGTACTAGGCTCAGTCCTTGGTGGGCCTGTTCAGAATTTTACATGCCCCCTTTGCAAAATCCTGGGTACGCCGCTGTCTTCTGCTAAGTTATTTGAAGGGGGATGTCAACTGGAGAAGAATTTATGGAATTGAATTTCGCTTCTATTGATTGTAATTGTTCCTTCGTTGCAAACTACTACGTACGAGACTTAAAAGGCTGCCATCACTTTGTTTTTTTCGGCTTAAGGCGTATCTCGGATCCTGCGTTGTGTGCAAAACGTCCTATGAGCGACCGCGAAAACCTTCCGGAGACAGTGTCACTTTTTTTTATGAACTTCAAATCTTTCCTAGAGAACCGTCGTTATCTGTACAAGAAGACTGCTGTTTTTTTCTCTCTCTCTCTCTCGTTGTTTCATGACTTTTTTGTAGCATGTTATTACCAATTATTTCCACCAGTCAGGTCCAAAAATTATTATTATTATATTTCTGTTTTGTTTGTTGCTATAAGCTGAACAGACAGAGGAGAAGCTGATAACTTTTGTTTCCACCGATGGTAACAGTGCAGTCTATTGTTGCTGACTTTGTCTGCGTACATACCTGTTCAGACTTTCATGTACATAGTGCATATTCCTATTGTTTCAAGTTTTTTACAAAGATAAATCCGTTGTTTACAGCAGAGCAGAGCAGAGCAGACGTTAGTCATTTATGGATTAGCAGGGGTTTGCTTTTCCTTTGACAAGGTGCAGTTTAAGGATACACAAGGTACAAGTCGCCATCTTACTTACCGTACAAGTACTATACTGTACCAAGCTTAGACTAACCAGGCTAAATTATTTGGCTTTGCGTGCTTGTCAAAAAAGATTTCCCATATTTTTAGCAAGTAATAATACATACTGTATGTATAGTTAGCCACTGCCATACATGTAACAGAGAGATCTGCCCCCTCACCCGACTTAGGTCAGACCCCCTGCGCGAGACGATTTTTCCGACCCCCTCTGATTTGCTGGCAAGTATTTTTTTGAGAAAATGTTAGCAATTTCAGACACAAAAAATGCCAAAATAAAACAGCACGCTTTAGCTGTATTTTAGCCCAAATTAGCGATTTTTAACGATTTTTAGCCGAAAAACTGCGATTTTTAGATTTTTTAGCGGTTTTTATGCCCAACCCCCTCCAAAAATTTGGCGGATGACCTGCTACATGTATGGCTACTACACACAATGTAGGTCGGCCAATGTTGTTGACCCAATATTGATGGCGTATGACCATTTACACCTACGAAACTGTTTTGTCTCTTGTTTTTTCCAGATAAGGTCTGTATCTGTAAAATAGGTATGCCTAATAAATGCAAAAGATTGCGTAGACATTCCAACCAAACTCTAAAGTGCCTGGAGAATGTCCAGTTATCGATTTCATTCAGGCCGCCATGGAAAAATATGCACATATTTCATTTTTGCATGCACATTATATACAGTATAGATAAAAAAATATGTCCCATCGCATTTTCGGCCTTCACTCAAACGTTTCGTTCTCAGTCACTTCTTTACCGATTTGGCTCAAATTTTCAGCAAAAATTAAGAACATGGTTGGCTAAATATTCTGCAAGTGTGGTGCCAAAATTCCGACTCATACTGGTTTTATGACCCGAAAACTAGGTATGAGGGTGGTCCTTGGCAAATTTATTTTTTTTCGGTAATA
The DNA here is from genome assembly GCA_030248155.1 of Sabatieria punctata. Taxonomy (NCBI): domain Eukaryota; kingdom Metazoa; phylum Nematoda; class Chromadorea; order Araeolaimida; family Comesomatidae; genus Sabatieria; species Sabatieria punctata. Next base: position 29,752 of record JASANB010003289.1, read on the forward strand.
CAAAGAGTACAGGCCTGAAATTTACAGGAATGATTGGTGTTGCTATTGGACATAACATACTAAGCGGGCAGCCCTGTAGCTCAAAGGGCACTAAAATGGGGGGATTTCGAAGACATGACGAAATATTACTTTTCTTCGTAAAACCGGCAAAATGACGATTCTAAAGATTTTCAATTTTCAAAAAACGCTGCAGGGATGGTTACTATGGTGTGGAACAGAGCTTAAATATCAGGTTCATTTATTTGTCGAACTTTCTGCTGCAATCTATGTTGATTAACAACAGATTCAGTGCTTTGATTCTAGAAGGTGCGGATTTCTTAACTATGGGATTTTCACTCATGTCTTGAAATTCCCCCATTTTAGTGCCCTTTGAGCTACAGGGCTGCCCGCTTAGTATGTTATGCATAATAGCAACGCCAATCATTCCTGCAAGTTTCAGGCCTGTACTCCTTGTATTACCGAAAAAAAATAAATTTGCGTGGACCACCCTCATTCCTAGTTTTCGGGTCAGTCGGAATTTTGGCACGACACTTGCAGAATATTTAGCCAACCATGTTGTTAATTTTTTTGCTGAAAATTTGAGCCAAATCGGTAAAGAAGTGACTGAGAACGAAACGTTTGAGTGAAGGCCGAAAAAGCGATGGGACATTTTTTTAATCTATACTCTATTATGCAATATCAATATGCACAGGGAAGCTATAAAAATACAGAATACAGCATGAGTTAGAGCTTCATAATGTCTACCCAGACACGCACAGTAATTGGCGAAGGTTTGGAGCGTGAAACATCGGTACACAGAGCCGAGCATTTGGCCGGCCGGCCGGCTAGCCTTTTGAGATTGAATGCACCCTATTAAAGCTAGACCGAGCCTGGTGCGATGCACAGGTGTCGGCCGGTATCTAAAAGCGTGCGAACGGCAATATTTCGAGCAACGCAGAAGAAAAGGCCACAAACCGGCAGAGAGGAGGAGGAGAGTGTTTGGGCTGCGTTTAAACGCAAACAGATCAAAGGTATTGTTGTGCTTACTTTTAGAGCGCGCGTGTAGCCGAGCTACGGCGACGTTTTAGAATGAGCCCTTGCCTGCCTGCCAGCAAGAATTTGCGATAACTTTTACTGCCCCGACTTGGATGGACACACTTTTATGCTAACAACTGCAACACGATACCAGCGCCTTTCGAGCCTGAATTTTGTGTACCTGCCGCTCCATAAAAAGGTTTACCTTGTCAGCCATTGACTGCAATTGGGACTTGCTCCAATTTGGGCCTCTCTTTCCGACTTAACGACTGATTGAACAAAATGCTAAATCAAGTGGAGGCCAACCCGAAACTACACACGCTTTTGGTAGCTGATATGGAAACTTTTGACAGGGAATTAGACGACTTGACTCAAGAGGTACTGACGTGTTATTTTTTCTAGTCAATCCTCTACATATTCAGCAACTAAGTTTGAATGGTATAACTCTATAATACCCCATGTATGGATTTATCTCGTTCTCAGAGAGTAGTTGAAAATTTTGCGATTTACAGTCTGGTACTTAACGCCGTTTATGGTACTTGCACCATTTATATGGTGCACCCAATGTTCGGTGATCGTGGTGGTACCATATATGGTATCGGTATGGTACCCCTACCATGGCCATGGGTGCCGGTACCATGGTACGAAATCTGAACGGATTGGTACCATATATGGTATTCCACCACAGGCCCCGCCACTAGCTTAGGTACCGGTACCATAAACTGCGTTACGGTAGTGCCCGACACTATTAAGAAAACTGGAACACTAAATAAATTGATTGGTTTGTCCTGCGAATTCTAATTATGATGTGCAGTACCTACATAGTGAAAGGAAATTGGAGGTCTTTACTAGTGAATCTTGCACACGACACAACACACACGCTCACACTCTCAAATGCACACAACCGCTCAACAACTCGACAATACAAACACTCACTCAAACTATCAAACTCTTCATCGTTAATACATGTATGTAGAGAGCAAACAATACCGGAATAACCCAAGACCTGACTCCTCAATGCCAATCTTGCTCATTTTGGCCAAAAATTGCATTTCAGTGAATATTCTGCATCAATAAAAATGGCAAAAAGTTATTGTTCATGTTGGAAAGCTAATTAGTTTTAGAAAGTTTTTAGAAAGTGACAAATAATGCTTTCTGACTTCAGATTTTAAGCTACAAACAACGACTGTGTTTCTGAAAACTCGGATTATAGATTGTAGAAAATTGACTTTCAAACTTGAATCACTGCCTATAGTTTTCAAACGCAAGTTTTTTTTGCTTTTTCAGAGATGTCGAGAAACCAGTCGTATGTTCAGAGTTCCAACCAAGGACTACAGTACAATTAATTTTCTGGTTTCTTTCTGTTCACTAACTAATTTTGCGACTGCTGAGGGGGCAACCTACACCACCTAACAAAATCATTCAATTACGTCTTCTAACTTTCAACCAGTTGTTAAAAGATTCGAAATAACAAGTTTTCTCAATCGTCCTTGCTTTTTCTCTATTCCCCTCATATTTTCCACTGGCTGAGAACCTGTCATTTTTCGCTTTCTGATAGCGCAAGGTCAAAGAGAGATTGAGGTTGTTTGAAGACAAACCTAACAATAGAGGCGCTAGTGTGCATTCTATATACTTTTGCGCCTTTTTGCTCGGCTGAAGATGGATGGGGTCAGGGTAATAACCTTGTCGGCTCCTCCTTTGCTGTAACTGGCAGATTTTATCGTTCTAATAAACCATGTAGGACGAGTGTACAATTTTCTGGCCGTCACTCTCTAGTAGATGAGCAGCTCTATTCATACAAGATTTGTGAATAAGTTTGCCGCCTTCCCGGGGGAGTTTTGAGAACAGATAAAGCCATGATTTGAGCGCGTAGCTTTATCGCCTGCCGCGCCTTGTTTGCTAGTGCAAAAGCGTTAGAAGCCGTAAACCCTGTTCGGCCAGTGTACATACGTACATGAACATTGCTCTAGAATTTAACCCTATAGCTATGTTGGTTCTACTCTGTTCGATCGTGCTGCTTCTAGTCTGGGTCGTATTTACCCTCGAGGTTCTACAGCCTTTTATTTCTGACCAATAATATATACTCCAATCGTTTATAGGACCTTGTCCAATTGGTCAAAATGATTCAAGCGGCCATGCATCGCGAACGGTTTCGATGTGACGCTGTTAATCAGCAGATTTCCGGTTTGGAGGCTACTCAGGAAAACGAAGAAAAATTGCAGAAACTGAACGCTGAAATGGTGTCGTCACAAAACAGATTCGCTCAGCTCTGTGCCAAGAACGTCAACAGCACAGCCAAGGTAGAAGATTTTGTTTTTTCTACTGGTTCGAAACTTACAAGCGCATCCTTTCAATATTGCTTTTCTGCATTACTACGTACGTTGCCGTGACAAAAAGTAGCCTTGTTCTGCCAACCTTTTTGAAAATCAGCCTCGTCCAGCTGTATCTCTTCTAAGCAGAAACCATTATTAGTGTTGGCTATTGAAAGCGCGACTCTGTTTTTATCTAAGCTAATCACTGAAAGAATAATATTCTAAGCCGCTCTCTTTATCCACTTTGAGCCAACTTTAATGAATCGATGTTACCGTACGGCGTACAGTAGATACTGTAGGTCATCCGCCTAAAGGAGGTGTGGGTCAGAAGAGCCCAAGTATGGCACGAACTGTATGCACGGTCAAGTTTCAATCTTACACTTTACTGCAAACACATTTTACGTAATTATCTGATACAAATCACAAAGTTCTAAATAAGTCAGTTTGATTGTTTATTGGCACAGTCGACCACTTCATCGTAGGCAGGCGGGGGAGGTAAGCGAACGGTCAAAGGCCTCCTTCCAGCCGCTTCACCCATTTCTTCCACTTGCTGGTATGGCGGTGGCGGCGGCGGATGAAAGAACCGCTCCAATGTAGCCTCGGATGAAACTGCCGAGCCGCTGGCTGACGCATATCCCGAGTCCGGCTGAAGCAATAGCGCTGGTTGATGTTGATGGCTGCTGAAACAGTCCTATAACTAATATTTTCTACGGCCACTCTACCTCGTAGATGTTGGTTTGAGCAAAGAACCAGTTGTGCACCGTCAACGGTCGGTTGGTATCGTCAGAGTCGAATTTTCCCGATACGTCAGCTGAGGCCACTAGTGTGTAGCCGCTTGAATGCAGCTTATAGAGCAGTACCAGAAGCATGTTCTGAGCGGCGATGGCGTAGTGCCAGTAGCCCCTACCGCCGACCCATGGGTGACCGCGCAGCTTTATTTCGTACACTTCGGGGCTGTTTGGAGCATCTGTAAAACTGTCTACTTTGGTTATTTGTTGCAACGTACTAGTGAGGGTTCCCTCTGTTGACGTCACGAACAGCTGGAAGATAAGTAGTCACTTTTGTCTCCTCATCTTCAAGTTGTTCATGCCGCCAATAGAGAGAACACTCAATGTTGAGCTTGTGAGTATAAACATACAATAAAATCTCATACTTATAGGTACTTTCATTTCTTTTCCTGTCATCTTAGTTTGCTCTGGGATGGGGCTGTCATTGTTTGGCACCACGTACGTACGTACTTGAGTACGAGAATATTCATTGGCTATTGGGAGTGGAGTTTATGCCCCGATGCCCAAAACTGATAGGGACTTGAAAATCTACATAGTTCATTCCACGATTGGATTTAGACAGGCGCCAATCAACTTAGAAAGTCAGCAGAACTTTTGTGCAATAAGTTCCTTTTGTAACCGTTTTCTAACATTCATTCTTTCTCCCTTCGTAAAGTACAATGTAGGCGCTGGTTCAAAAATCTACCTTCGGCTTGAACTCCGAAAGGCCAGTAAGTGTCGATAATAGCACGTGACTGTTTCAAAAGATCAGGCGGCATGTTTATCAGCTTGAGTTTGTCCTTAGCGCTCGGCATGGCACAGACATGGCGCGCATTGGTGGGCGAAGTTCTGGACAAGATAAAGACGTTCTTGTCTTGCGCTTTCCGCGACAGCTGGATGGCTCCGCCGACCTTCCAGCCACAACTGAGCAGTTTCTCCAATATTCCTGCTATCAGTTTCTTGGCTAGAGCTGACAGAACTCCGTTGCAATCCCACGGCCGACCGGACAGCTTGAATTCAGTGTAATTTTCCTGAAATACCTACGCCATGCACGTACATGTAACAGGGGATCCGGGTGGGTATGCCCCCAAAACGATTTTTCCGACCCCCGGATTTTCTGGCAAATAATTTCTTCAGAAAATTTTTACAATATTTTAGAATTTTAATCACATGTAAAACCGCACTTTTTAGCTGTATTTGATTGAGCCCAAATTAGCGATTTTCGACTATTATTTTCAGACCAAAATTGCGATTTTCGACTATTTTTAGACCAAAATTGTGATTTTTGAGCATTTTTTGTACCCAACACTTCCCCTAGAATTTGGACTCAGACTCCCAACCCGCTCCCCGTGCACTGATGAGATGACCTGTTGTACATATACGACGTTCGCACTGACAGAAATCTTTTTTGTTCTAAAAAAGAAATCCTACAATTGTACCTTTTCATTTTGTTGTCCGCTCTGCATCCCACCAGGCCAATCCACAACGGCTTCCCGAATAGCGTCCACAACAGTCTGAGGAGCGTCAAAGACTCTGACACAGTCACAAGAATTCACTGATATCATTATCATATCAGTGCTACTGTCACTGTCTGTGCACTGCAACCGAAAAATACCTACTGTACGTAGGGCAAACAGAACTTGCACTCTTTACCTGTTTAAAGAAAATGCAGTCAGCCGTTCCTTTGGGGTTGCCGGTGCCACAGATTTCGTAGCCGTGCCGTCTGAACGCGACAACTACGGCCAGAATTAGCTTTCTTGCAAAAATACTCTGAAATATCGAAAGGAGGGGATTGTAGAATTTACTGAATTGTCCGAAAAATCACCGCACCGCACTTCTGTCCTGACCATACTTCCATGGCCGTCCGACTAGCTGCACTTCATACTCCCCGGAGGGCAGGGAATCCCTTTGAAAACTCTGACCAACCACCTCCTTTAGCACAGTTCTCAGAAAGAGAGGAGCTCCGATCAGCTGAATTTTATCAGTGCTGCTTATGCTCAGACAGAATATTCCGCTGCTTTCTGGCTAAAATAATAGGTGAGATTTTATAGACTTACGAATATCTTCAGCCTTTTCAGCGAGAGCTACTTTCTAGTCAAGACAAAAAGAAAAGTTGGTTCAATGTGATGTAGCTAGTGTTTTTGTGAATACAGATAGACAGACAGGTCCAGGTATAAACAATCATTTCATGTACGTACGTACATATTGTACCTGAGGAACACGCATTCGTTGGAAAATCCAGGTGGTACTGAAAGTCTCTTTTGTCAAGTTGGAGCTCAAAATCAACTGCCAACCGATTTTTCGCAGTTCGCTCAACAGACAGCAGCAAGTTCGTTTCAGGATGACACTGACTTCAGTGGTGTTGTCTCGGCAAAACGGGTAACCACTGAGTTTGTAGACTCTGGCCGCTCCATACTTGCTTTTCTCGGCTTGAATTTTCCCTACAGGCATAGGATTTTCATCAGGTTCTTTCAATTAACAAGTGTAGAATTTTTTTATAAAATACAAGTAGATATACAATACCATATTACGTAGCGTATACTGTATACATGCATAAAGCTGTGAATATGTCAAGATAGGCTTACCCCAGCTTTCAGTTATGCATCTTTGTACAACATCGAGCACCTCTTTGTCAGCATGAACAGCAACTATCTTGTCTTTTTGTCTAAGATTGAGCAGAAAGTAGGGAAAATCTTCAGGAGCACTTGGCAAGCATTGGTCGGCACCCATTTTGCCCTCTGCTCTACTCTACGTGCAGTCAGTTTACTGGTTGAATCAGCGTGAGATCATTGGCAAGCAAAATTCTCATGCGATAGCATTAGCAAACACAGGCTAGCACTCGCAAGAAAAAGCGCCTTTCATAACAGCTGACTGATCCGCCGGCACAGCGCACGCACGCTTAGACACCGCCATAGACTAGACACTCACTCGCCGAAGGGTAGAAAATCGATCAAACTCTATGGCGTCAACTTTACGTCATATGCCGCGACAAACACGCGGTGCGCTGCGCATTTGTTAAATCGATTTGTTACACAATTCAATTGGGGTAAAAGAGGCTTTTGTTTGGCGCGCGCAGCATCAACGCTTTGTGTATGTGTGGTGCAGTACCTGACTGAACTACATAAGTGAACGCAAAAAAAGCGAAACTTGATGCAAAAGGAAAACGATTACTGACAAAGTAGCGCCCTCCAGTTTCGCTTTTTTGCGTGCTTTGCTTAGCAAAAATTCGCTCGCGTCTGGTCAATGACGTAGCTGTCTAGTCTGGGTTAATTATAGTGGAATAATGCTGCGCTGTCAGAAGAGGCGTCTCGAGTGTCTCAACAGAACATTAGCCGAGCTCAGTGCTAGGCGGCGGTTGAAAGCTAATAGCTTAGTTCTAATGGCCGCCGGTCGCTGTCCATCCTGTCTGTCGAGGCTATTGACCCCGTGCTAAGCTTCAGCTTCATTATTATTAGCGCTGCTAGTAACCCATCCTGTCTAGCCTAGCAACGGGCGTCGTAGGTTTGATCTGGCCAGTATTTGCCTAAGAGAGCTGCTTTTAACCGGGCATATTTCTTGGCTGGGCGAAAACCGGTCGGTCGCTGGTGTTTGCCCTAATTTGTACTGGGCCGAGTTTGCCGTTGCCGGCCGGGCGGCAGGTCAGAGCGCGCTCTGCGTTTACCGCCCGCCTTGCGTGAATCTGGCAGATTAGTGCCCATCTTTGTCAACTGATGCTTTTTGCAGAAAAACCCGCAACTTGGTCAGGAGAGTCCCGGTCAGCGACGGAGTTTGAGCGCGTTGCATCGTGAGAAAAAGTTGCGCGAACAGCAGGAGAAGGAAGAGACAGAAAGACCACCCACGGAGAAAACTACCGATCGACCCGACGAAGCCACCGTACAGAAAACGGTGGACTTGGTGCTGGAGGGGCTGGTCGGTCAGTCGTTTGCGAGCCCCGAGAACAAGGAAAATTTGGTCAGTCGCGCCGAAATTCGTCTCAGCCTCAGTCCCAAAAGTTCAAGTCCCACCTCCCCCAGAAGCCCGGGCCGCAGCTTTGATAGACAGTCGGATTTCGAGAGTCGTCAGCGAATTTTGGAGCAGGTTAGGAAGGCCAAGGACAAAGGAGGCATCGGACAGGCGCACGAAAGGCTGGACAAGAGCCAACTGTTGGCGGAAAGTTCGACCCCTCTGAAGTCGATTCTGAAGAAACCGCTGTCGCCGACGATGGCAGAGGACGAAACTGTGTTGACTAAAGTTTCTTCCAGCAAAGTGACCACCAGCAATTCTACTGTTTACCTGACTAAAAAGGAAAATGTCGTATTTACGCAGAAAGAAAGGCCCGGGTAAGAATGTAAAGTTTCGAGAGCTTTCTAAACACCACTGTCTCTTTTTTTGTAGCGGGGCTGCAATTGAGAATGGCAAACAAGAACCACTCAGCGATTCCGACCTGCCCCCCGACCTACCGGCCAGTCTGCCTCCCTCGCTGCCAACGCTGGAACCGCCTCTAGTCACTATGTTGCACCAACACAACGGCAGCTTTTCGCCGAAAGAGGAGTCGTCAGATTTGACGCAGAGCAAGTTCAGCGAGCTGAGCGAGACGTTCTCGCCTAAATTCGCACCGGTTACCGAGGCGCCCTGGGAAAAGCCCGACAAAGTGCAGTTGAAATCGCCGAGCACTCCCAGAAAAGCGGAGATAATTCTGCCGCCACAGACACATGCCATCAGTCGTACCAAGGTTGAGGTGGCTAAGAATGGAGTGGAGACTTTGCTGGTGGAGGAAAATGCTGTCTGTCGGGATTGGGACCCCACACCGCTGTTGAGACATTTGTACAAGGTTGTCTTTATTGCATACATGTCCCCGGGGGTAGGGGGTTTCTATCAAGAGGGGGTTCAATATTTTAGAAACCTCCAAAACGCCTATACTAAAGTCGTTTTTAGCGCGTTTTATTCAATAAGAAGGCTAAAAATCGCTATTTTAGGCTGATAAATAGCGTGCAAGAGCTAAAAACAAGCAAAAGAGCACACAAAGGGCGTCTAATAACACCGATTCCTGTTAAATATCAGCAACGCAAACGCTAAATTCGTTTATTAACGGCTATTTAAGCGAATTTTAGACTAAGAATTAGTGATTTCTGAGAGAGTTTGTTTGTACTGCAGCTGCTACTAGTACTTGTATTTTAGGTGGCCTTTCTATAACCCAAGTACATGTATGTATGGTTTATTGTCAAATGTTTTGTGTCTACACTTGAATGTCTAGGTGGACTACGCAGCTCGTCAGGAGAGCAAAAAGCCGCGTTTTATCAACATGGAAGGTCATTTGGAACACTTGCCGTTGGGAGTTAAAATTGCCTACACAGACAAACAGTGGAAGTCGCACTATTTCAAAACGCGCGAGGGCCGTTTGTACTGGTATCAGGTGCGTTTAACACACTCCACTCCACTGCACTATTAACAGACCAGTTTTTAAGCGTCAATCAACTTTTAGACTCCCTATGCCGACGAAACGGCGCTGGGCGACGTACTGCTGTCGGGCACTGACATAGACATGAATAAAGAGGAGTGCACATTGATCATTCACGGAGGCAGGGATCATTGTCAGCTGACCTTAAAGTCAGTGGTGCGCCCGGTTGCCCAATTTCGACTACTTTTTTGATTTGATGCAGGTGTCCTTCGAATTTGCTGGATAAATGGCGTCAGGCCGTGCTCAGTCATGCCGCCTCCAGCATCTGCGATAGCTATGTTCAACCGCTCTACCCGCCCGTGCCTCATTACACGCAAGTAGCAGCATTCTATAGAACTGTTTTCTAGGTCAGATTGATTAGTGTAGTAAGTTTTAGAAAATTATGCTAATCGAACTTGGTAGCTCCTCTGTGCGTGCCGGAAGACTTACGCTGGAACCGTCGTTGCCTGAACTCTTCTTTCCTTCTTTGGCAACCGTTTTACCGGACAGTAAGTGCACTTTTATCGTACTGTTTGAAAGCTAGAATGTAACAGGGTTCGTGGGGGAGCTGGAAAGTTAGGGAGTCATGGAAAAGTCAGGGAATTTGGTGTCTGGTCAGGGAAAAATTTGATAGCAGCAGAAACATCTAAAATGGGTCTTCTGACTTTATACATATACTACTATTGTAGACTGAACTTTTTCACTCATAAGGTGGTAAAGTTCTGGAATCAACTGCCTAATGAAGTTGTGAATGCTAACTCTTTGGACAAATTTACGGCCTTGGTAAAAACGCAAAATTTGCAGCAGCATTTGTTATTTAGTTAGGCTACGTAATATTATGTCAAATATGGCGACTCGTGGCCTGTCGCTCCGACGGCTTTGTGTTACTCGGGCGATAAAACTTTGACTTTGACTTGACTTTGACTTTGACTTACTACTTAAACCGGAAATTTACCCTCTGGATACCGTTTAAATGCGTTTTACAAAGCCAATTTTTCAAAATTTTCCCACATTGGTTGCAATTTCCTCACTCTGGTTGTTCAGGGAATTCTGACTTTGGTCATGGAAAAGTCAGGGAAAGGTCAGGGAATTTTGCTATCGAAAAGCCGCACGAACGAACCCTGTATAAACAGGGAGCCGTTCATTTGGGCGTGCACGTTTGGGCGTGTCTCGTTTGGGCGTGCACACTTGGGCGTGTCTCATTTTGGCGTGCGTTCATTTGGGCGTGTATTCATTTGGGCGTCTGTCAAATTTTTTTATATAAAATTTAGGAAACTATGTAAGCCTCAAGGCAGTCCTACTGCCTACCCTGTTTGTGGCCAATCTACCAAAAACAAACCATATAGTGTTGGCCAAAAAAAGACCATTTTTCGAGTTTTCCGAATAATTTCAAATGGTCGCTATTCAATCAACAATGAAAATATTTTTGCATGATTATTATTTTTGTTAAGAGTTTGTTTTGGCCAAGTCCTAGCCTGCTAGCCTTCTATAGCCTGGAGTTATGCCCTTCCGATATGAACTGACCCGAATTTTCAGACCTCAATTTTGAACATAAATATCTCATGAACCGTTCATTGGATCTTTTCCAAATTTTGCAGGTTGACCAATCTTTATATGGGCTTAAGAACCTGAAGAGCTCAGCTTTCTAGCACAACCAGCAGTTAAATCTGACGGATTTTTAGTTTCAGTCAAGGTGAAAAATTAGCATTCTCAAAAATGAGGGTGTTATCCGTTGCACAGAGAGCAGGGTTATACGAACTAGTGGGGTCGTGGATTACAATCCTCTTAACTAAGACAACACACTGAACACCTAATTAAGCCATACAACCGTGCTACATGTTTAAAGGCCAGGCGGTCTTTTTTTATGGCCAACAGTGTACACAGAGAAGAGGCCAATGCTGACTCCCATGATTTTCTCTGCTCTTCGCGCGTAGGCAAAGTATGCAGCAGAATAATTACACAATTAAGGCAAACTCTGCCCCTTACCAACCTTACCAGTAGAGTGGGCACCAGTATGAGCCTTGAGTGCTAGTTGTGTCCATGTATATCTGGAGCAAATTAGAATAAACTTTTTGAGATTTCTTCCATTTTTTACTAAAAATTTTCCACAGACGCCCAAATGAATGCACGCCCAAATGAATCCACGCCTAAACGAAACCACGCCCAACTGTGCACGCCCAAACGAGACACGCCCAAATGAACCCAACCCGTATAAACATTCACTTCTTTTTACAATGTGACAGGTCCGGGCCGGGCAAAAGGTGGGGTAGTGGTTTTGCCAGCCAGGTGGGGGTTTCGCCCAGGCAGGAGTCAGAGATTTCAATAAAGTCCAAAACGCCTGTTTCTTGATAATGACGTTAAGAATAGCAATCTTGAAGCCAAATGGCTGAAGTACTACAGATTATAAAAGTGGCTCGTATACAGTCCAAAAGTGTATAGAAATATCCGAAACCATTCCAGACAAAGTGGTGTTCGGTTGCGAGTGTCTCAAGCCGAAACTGCGACACGACGGCACCATCGTCAGGCCAATCCGGCCGCCCACGCCCGGCGTCGAACGCTACACAGTCGATTTGGCTTTAGTTCAACAGATTTTTGTCAAGATTTTCGAAGACCTAAACTGTGATCCGGCTGAGTACAAAGTGAGTTAGGCTCCACCAATACATACGTATTGGCTAATTGATCGTTTTTTCTCCTTTTAGGTGTTTCTGACGGTGCCCCAGAACGCGCCGGTGTCGCTAATTGGTCAGTTGATGGGTGCTCTGTTGCACGATTTGAGTGCAGATGCAGTGGCTGTGATGCGTCACCCGTGCCTCGTTCTCTATGCCTATGACGTCACCACTGGTGTGGTGGTTGATATCGGTGATCGACTCAACATCGTCCCCGTTGTGGATGGTGAGCTTTGTTCTGCCGTTCAGATCTACACCTACATGTACAAATTATGTATTCGTGTATTTCGGTAATCAGTGTTCTAGAGATGAACCAATATATTGGGTATTGGGGTATTTTCCGATATTGGGTATTGGGCTTTTACCGCCCAGTACCCAATAATATTTTACACTAGATATTTTGTGAAAATTATTGCCTTTTGCAGATATTACTTGAAACTTTGGTACTCAAAAGGGATTTTTCGTTTGAGTCCAGATGATCTTAATTACAGGGAGGGATATGGTATTATGATATGATTATGCATCTGTGAAAACTGACTTGATTTTCTGATTTATGTATTTTTATGTAAAAAGAAGAATACATAGGAAAAGAATTTTCAACGTGGCGTTTTGACCCTACGGGTACGTGCGTGCGCGTATTGACGTATTGTACGTATGTACGTACATATGTTCGTTCATCCAATACAAACATGACCGTTTCGTTAGTGCGATTGCATTTCAGTAGGTGGCTTAGGTTTTCAGGTTACGTGGTGCAGAACGCCATTGTGTCTCTGCCGTACGGCAGCAACCAGGTTCACGAGTCATTGCGTGCCAAATTGAGCGAACAGAATGTCGGCTTGTACGCGTTCGTCTCAGACGTCGAGAAGTACATTCTACGCTACATCGCTGAACAGGTAAAATAATATGTACAATTGTACCTGATCTTCTTCGAAATCACCGGTTAGGCGAACAAACACTAACCTTTTTTGTTCGTCTACACATTTGTGTCCGCGACACCGGTGAATAACACAGAACAGAACACAGGGAAGCATGCATGTAACAGGTCATCCGCCGTAGGGGAGGGGGTTTGGGGTCTGAGCCCAAATTATAGGGAGGGGTTGGGCACTAAAAATCGTCAATTTGGGCTCAAATACAGCTAAAAAGTGCTGTTTTACAGGCGATTTTAGCAATTTTTGTGTTTGGAATTCAAAAAAAATTGTATACAAATTGGCTGAAAAATTTACTGGACAGAACAATAGAAGGTGGAGGGGTCTGGATGCATGCAAGGAAGAGGCAAACTCAATTTTTAAGCGCAAACAAACTGATAGCTTAATGTTTCAAAAATATTTTAGAAAGAATAAAAGTACATACATTGTACGTATGTGCAGATAAGCGTATTGCAGTGTTGTTTTGTGGCTCCCGATTTCGAGACAGAGCTGGACAGGTATCAGTCAGAAGACAGAAGTACTAAAGTGAGTCTGGACCCGTTCGATCCTACGCCTGAAATGATAAAGTAAGCTCAACTTTTTCGAAGAATCGATAAAAATTGAATAGATTTTTTGTTTTAGAGACTTTAAAGTTGACACGGCCGCTTTCACAAGCACAGAGGGCTTGCTGAAGCCAAAGCGATGGGGACTGGACATCAAGGGATTACACCAACTGATCTACAATGCAGTACAAATGTCGCCTATGGATAGCAGACGCACCTTGTACAGGTACGTGCTTGGTTAAGTCTTATAGACTTTTAACGGGTGTGGGGTCGTTACCGGTATAACTATACATCTACATAACACTGTTATGATAACAGGGGATCTGCCTCCTAGAGATGAAACAATTTATTGGGTATTGGCTTTTCACTCCCCAATACCCAATAATATTTTACACTAAATATTTTAAAGATTTTAGGTTTTTCGCAGATTTTTTATGAAACTTTCTTTGCTATTCCAAAAGGATTTTCACTGAATAAAATTAGTCTAGATGAGCTTAATTATGACATAATTGTGAGTCTGTGAAGACTGATCTGATTTGTGTATTTTTATTTAAAATGGAAGAATGCATAGGAAAGGATGGTTCACACGTGACAGAATAAACCGGCGGAACAGTATCATTTTCCCATCAGAAATACAAGACAGTTTAAGAGTACCTCTGACTCTGAGTATACAGTAGGTTTTTGCCACATATTGATTCACTTTTGCAGCCCAAACATTATATGAACACAAAATTTTAGCGCATTTTCCTTATCCAAACCACTTTCAAACTGTTTCCCGTTTTCCCTAATGTTGTGTTTTGAGAATGGAATCGATTTAGAAGCATTTTATGGCCTTCAAATTTAGCACTCGAGCAAATTCCAAATTTTTTTGTCTCCTTTTGAAACATTTTAGGTACAATGTAAGTCAATTTTTAAAAATTATCTCACATTGGTATTCGTTTCCTCACTCTGGTTGGTCAGGGAATTTTGACTTTGGTCATGGAAAAATCAAGGAATTTTGCTATACAAAAGCCGCACGAATCCTGTTTTTATACTGGTTAGTATGCAGATACTGAAAGTGTTTGTTTCAGAAATATCTACTTATCCGGCGGCACCAGCCTACTCGGTGGCCTGGCAGAACGACTAGAGAACGAGCTATCTCAAATGGTAGCGTCGAGTGTCCACGTGCAGGTGCACATGTCGCCGTGGAGGTACCACGCCGCTTATCTGGGCGCCCAGATCCCGGCCAGCAGCAGTCAACTTGCTCGCTCATTGGTACGCAAAGATGAGTTGCAGTCATTCCTGTCTCAGCTATACGCGTCTAACTTTTGATTGCCTTTACACACACACTGTGGTCACTAAAGCTACTGGCTGCCAAAATGTGATAATAGCCCTCCTCCGAATAGATTCACCTAAGCATGATCGGAATAAAATGAAAGTACCGATAAGTAGAATATTTTGTTGTGGGGTTATACTCACAAACTCAATACTGGGTGTTCCCTCTATTGGAGCCACGAAAAGATTGAAGACAGTCAGGGTAGGAAGACAAAACTGACTATCCATTTTCAGGCAGCTCGTGACCCCAATAGAATGAACACTCAGTATTGAGCTTGTGAGTATAAAGCCACAATAAAATGTGCTACTTATCGGTACATTCTTTTTTTCGTGTCGTGATTAGTTTGTTCTGGGGAGGGGTGCAATCATTGTTCGGCACCCTGTACTCTTTGTTGTACAGTGTTTTCAGTTTGTTTTTAGAGCAAGTAGTAGTTTTGTGAGAATTAGCAGTTATAAGGTCGGTCTCAGTTCAGCAAAATGCTGCTTTCTTTTTATAAGTTGGAGTCGGCATTTCGCAACTGGATAATCTAATCTGGTGACTATTTATTATTGGTTGCTTGTTGTGATCCTACGACAGCTGTGGAGATTTCTTGACGCTTTTGTACCGTTCAAAATCAGTCCAGTCTATTTGCAAGAGCGACACCACTACTCCGTATATACTGTACGTATGTCAAGAAATCTCCGGTTATACACTGGTAAAAAGTGATGTCTAAAAGTATGTTTATGGCGATAAAATTCGCATTTTGTTTACATCTGTGGCGAAGTCGGCGTTTTGAAACCTATTACGATACATGGTACCGCCACCGTATACAGGGTCCGCTGAAAATAACCGCGCAGATTTTTGCTATAACAACCGTAAATATGAACCGATTTGAATGAATCTTTTTTAAATGAAAAATATATAAACTCTTGAAAGATTAATGAACCTTTTGAGATAATTTGCCCCGCAAAGTCGAAACAGATTTTTGCAGTGAACAAAAGCAGCGATTTTTGATATTCCGTTCCGTTGCGCTAAACAGATTCTTGCTGCTGAGGGATAACTAGACTTTACTACTGAAGTAACCGGAGTCTGTGTGTCATCAGTAAAGCCTGATTGGCCCTTAGCAGTAGTAGGAATCCGTTTATGAAGTGTAACGGAATAACAAATCGCTCTTATTCATTGCCATAATACTCTTTTGACTTTGAGGGCAAACATCTCAAGAACTAAGCAGAGTATCTCAATAAAAAATTTCACCTATCTTTCAAAAATTTATCATTCTTTTGTTCAAAAACGGATTCATTCAAATCGGGTGAGATTTATGGTCACAAAAGTAAAACAAACCTGCTGGGTTGTTTTTTCGCTCTCGTTCATTGCCTGAGTCTCTGAGACTTTTCATGATTCCTGATGACAGGATTTCAAATCCTTACTTCCCAGTACGTGTTGAGTACGTACTACACTACAAAAGGTGATCAGTATTTATTACGTAGCTTATTTTCTAGCAGATTACTGTAGTGAGTTAAAAAATTTCCTACCTACAACAATATCAGCCGAACGCCTGCTTATGTAGATTAGATTGCAAAGATCATAGCTTTCGGGATCGGGACAGAATCGAAACGAAAGTTTGCCGTCAACAGGTGGACGCATCTGCAAAAAGGAACCATAATATGATAATTTTAATAATTCAAGAACGTCAGAATCCAAACTGACAGACAACTTTCGACTTTACTCTGTATGAAAACAGTTCTATTGTTCGTTCGGCCGCTGAGCCATGCTAGACGAAATAAAGGATGGCTGGTGGATATCGTTGAGTTGTTTTCTAGTGGTCACAGGCATCGGCCATATTGCCATCTTTATGTATGCGTGGAAAGTGGGACGAAAGAAGGCAACAAAGAAGTTGGCTACAGGTTACCACAGAGGATTCGAACGGCCTTTAACTGTTGGTAGTGTTTTTCTGGTTTTCTTCCGACTTTCGTCAGACAAACGTACCCCAGCAGGGTCCGTCAAAAAAACAACCCCGCAGATTTTTGCTGTAGCAACCGAAAATCTCAACCGATTTGAATGAATCCTTTTTTTAAACGAAAGATAAATAAATTCTTAAAAGAACGCTGAAATTATCACTTGTTTGGGCTTGGTAAATTTTATAGCCTCTCTATAGCAAAATCCCGGGCGCGCTACTGGTTAGTACTGGAAAAAGCGAACAACTTTTTGGACGGACTACATTTCAGGTACCGAAAATCTGGCTGGAGCTGACAACACGGAAATGTCGGAGAGCAAGAAGCCAGTGAAACCGATGAGCTTCCTGCTCGAACAACGCAGAAGTCTGCCGCGCTATCTGAACGCGTATGATCGAATAGAGTTGGATTCGAATAGCAACAAGCGAAGAGGACCTCCTATGTCGGTTGACGGCTCGTCCACTTACGTCTGATTTTTTCTTTAGTTCTCTGTGATACTTCCGCTCACCCATAAAAGGACACGCCTGTTCCGTTCGTAACCGTTACTTTGTACTATCAGTCGAGATGCATAGTAAAGAAGAAGAAAGCGGCTGGTAGGTAGCGTGTCCCAGTTTCTAGTGCATTCTTCAGGTGCCTAGGTTGCAGCAATGTGGGAACGCTCTGATTCTGTCGTGGCTTTTTCTAGCCGGTCATTTTTGTGGCCCGGCCTAAACAGCCTAGATCTTAGCAATTTTGCTCCGCTCCGGCACTCGTGGCAGGCGCAAAAAGCTTCGAGACTGACCCAACGACCGCAAGTAATATTTGTCGCCGGCTTTTTGCCCGACTTTCGGTCCATCGATCACGATTCGACTGCGATTCCTCCGTCTCCCACTTTCAGTCGCTCTTTCTTTGCTCGGCTTGAGAGGTGCAACGGTTAAGATGAACCAACTTCTACTGGTCTCTGTTCTGCTGCCGGCCGTATATGGATGTGCGCCTGGACGCATGCCTACCTACTTCCATTGTGAGTTTATTTTATGCCTTCTTCTATGCCGAAAATTCTGGTGGAAAAGGAGAAAAAAGATTCCCGCTTTTTTGTTGTTTTTTACTGCTGCTCGAAAAAAGGTTTGCAATTTTTCTATAACTCGATACAAGAACTGATACAACGTAAGCTACTGTAGCTATTGCGCACAGTGCTAGTGCGTACTGTAAAATAGGTTTGAATTCCAAATTAGTTTAATTCAGCCAAGAAATTGAGACCCAAAAGGAATTATACAGGGTGGATGGATTGTTGGGGCGGGACCGTAGCACCTGCTTTAGGCAACTCTGCGGACCCATCACGCACACCCACATCCTGCCCTTTCTTTGCTACCTTCACGGTGTCAGTCTGGGCAGGTCTCAGTGGTCCGCGTTCCTGTTTGTCCCAATATTGTGTGGTTGCTATTGTAGCTTTAGGTGCTTAAAGGCAGCTCCAGTCGGTTCCCATTTACCTACTCACTGTCACCAGCTCTCTGTGCTGTGGCCTGGGTTGGGCTTTGTGCCGACGACCAACTCTTTGCGGCAAGAAACTTTCCCCGCCGAGTGCATGAGCGCACGACCACGCGCACAGTGGGCTTGCGGCCTAAACCACTACGCCAACTGTGCCGGCAATTACACAGTGCCAAACAATGATAGCCCTCCTCCGAGTATACTAAACAAAGTATGATCGGGGGAAATGAGGAAGTACACGGAGGAAGCATAACATTATTATGGGTTCATACTCACAAGCTCAATACTGAGTGTTCCCTCTATTGGCGTTTCGAACAGGTTGAAGATGAGCGAAATAGGAAGGCAAAAGTACTACTCATCTTTAAGCTGTTCGTGACGCCAATCGATGGAACACTCAGTTCAGTACTGAGCTTGAAGCATACTGTAGTCTGACAATAAAATGCCCTGCTACTTAACGGTACTTTCATTTCTCCTGTCATGCTTAGTTTGCTGTGAGCAGGGCTGCTATCATTGTTTGGCAGTCTGTACGTCCTACTGGAGCTAACGGCGAACACACGAACAATTTCCGAGTCCGTTTGAAAAAGCGAACACAAATTACTGTAAGTTACGCACGAAGAAATTCTGTTCTCATGTTGTGTCTAATTTTACGCGAACACAAACCCGTGAGAGTAGGCGAACGAAAAAGCTAGTAGTTTGACCTAAAGGAGTGATTTGAAATGGTTTTTCAAACTGAAAACTTGCAGCAACGGACTGGAAGCAAAAACAGCATCATTTTGACGTGGGCAGCGTGTCACAACAATGTCAACGGGAAATCTACCAAAACGGTAACTCACCGGATTATTGATTTCTACCGTCAAACAATTCTACAGGGTGGCTATTTACCATCACAGGTTTCGTCTTGCTGTAACTTTTGCGTTCGTCCATAAATTTTGGTGAAATTTTAACATATCCAAGAATTTTTACTCAAAAAAAAATTTGGACAAGTCTGTCGCTTCAAGCACAAGACATGCACTTTCCATGTCTCAGCCGTCAGTTTCAATGACCTGTAATAGTGGCCAGGTGGAAGTGCATAATTAGGGGATGAAATGAAGTGACAGATCTGGCCAAAACTTCGAGAGTAAAAATTCTACGGTCACAGTATGTGCATGTTGTGTTAAAATTTGAACGAAAATTATTAACCAGCACAAAATTTACAGCAAGACAAATCCCCGGATACATAAATAGCCCACCCTGCACTAGAAAGTGACGGCAAGACGAAACCTATGCTATGTAGATAAATTACCGATCCTTTATTTCTTTCTATGTAGCTCGTAAATACGCCGGAAAACTGTGCAACGATCACAGCGACCCGAGAATGCGGCAAGTTCTTCGATGGTTCTGTGGCACCAAGTGTCGTCAGACTGGGTGCGGAGGAGGCTACCAACCATTGGACAAAGTGGCCTGTGAGCCGGCCTCCCATTATCTAGGACACGACCCCCACAATATTAGAGTGCGTTGTCAGTGTTTCTCTCGATCCGGCGGAATAGCTGGTGGCTACGGCCACGGCTACCTGGCTCGCTCCAAACGGTTAGTGAACTAAGAACTTTTTACAACAAATCTACAACTAAATACAGATGAAACAATATATTGGGTATTATTGAGTATTGGGTTTTTACCCGCAATACCCAGTATTATGGTTTTACACTAGAGTTTTTGAAGATTCTTAATCTTTTTTTCAGATTTTGTTTGAAAATTTACCACTAAAAGGATTTTTCGTTGAATAAAATCGGGCTAGATAACCTTACAACAGATATATGGTATTTTGATATGATTATGGATCTGTGAAAACTGATTTATGTATTTTTGTTTAAAAATGAAGACTACATAGGCAGATAGCTTCAGATTGGACAGAAATTAGGGAAATAGACCGGAGGAACAGTTTATTAGCTTGCCATCAGAAGAATCCTCTGAGCATACAGTAGGTTTATGTTCACATATTGATTCTTGCAGCACAAATGCTATGTGAAACGAAAACTTTCAGCGCATTTCCTTCCACTGTTGAACTCACTTTCCAGCTGAGCTGGTTACCATAGCTTCAGAACGTGTTTTTGAGAATGGAATCTATTTAGAAGGATTTTAGAGGCTTGAAATTTTGCATTTCCGCAAACTCTAAACTTTTAATTTTTTGGATTCGTTGTGAAAAATATTTGGTATTGGATATTAGTGATTGAGATTTGAATATTGGATATTGGCCTTTCCGATATTGCTTCATCTCTGAAGCTAACTTAATTTTCAGTTCCGGAGGTGGCGGCGGAGTTTGCAGTACGAGTCTGGAATTTTCCTGGATGCAAATCCAGCAGGAGTACATGCACCGGTGTTCCACTTACATGACGCAGCCTCGGTACCCCCCTCCACGACCTATAGTAGGCTCATACCAGACGAGCGGAAAAGGGGGCTTCGCACAGAAAACCGTGCACATACCGACGGACTACGGTGTTCCTATTCCCAAGGGTTACGGCGGCGGTCAGCGAACCCAAGTCAGTGGATATGGTTCCAAACCTAAACCACCTCAACCACCAACGTATGGCGGAGGAGGCGTTCCCAAAGGAAAACAGCCTGGCGGACAGTATCCGCTGCCCCCAGCGCCGAAAATTCCCGGAAAGCGCAAGCAGACAGGAGGAGGAGGTCAATTCCCAAGCATTCCCGTAAAAGGACAATATGGTCAGCCGCAGCGACCGACGTCCTACAACGCCAAGTGGGCCAGAATGCGGTTTTTCTAGACGATTTTTGTGATTTGTGATGGTCTATTACGATTTTAGAGCGAACTCGTGAAATAGTAAAGTTGTTTGTCAAAGCAAAAAAGCCAGACATTTGACGTGTAAACTGAGCGCGCTTTTCTTGCAAATATTTAAGCGGTTGTAACCGGAAAAACTGGTCCAATTTTCTAAATCCTCTAAAACCTGCACATCAACAAGAAGCAGACGACAGAAAAGTTCAGTCGCTGGCTTCTGCTATACTGATTGTAAACCCTTTTCAAAGTCGGTTTGGAAGAGCGAACACTAATTACTAAGTTATGCACGAACAAATGTGTTCGTCTCTTTCTTATTTTGGCCTATCGGCGCGTTTCCGCTGTTCATTTGCAGGTGGTATGTATATGTGTTGTTTAGCAAAGCTCGAACAAATCAATAGAGAGTAGGCGAATAAAAAGGTTAGTGTTCGCTTTAATGGGTGGAATTTGTAAAGACTTGTAGTAGACCTATATACGTTTGTGTTTGTTTGGAGAAAGGTGAACGTACATTGTATTTTATAGATAGGAAGTGCGCCAATATTTTAGCCTTTCCAAAATCATCTAGCCTATCCCTATATGTAGTCTTTTGAAAGAGCTAGCGATAGGACGTGTTCACCTAATTTTGAAGGGCTTTTAGACCTGCTATGTATGTAGCTCTCGTATTAGTCAGTTTTTGCTTGAGAAAAGCTTTCCAGGTGCTACCGCGCATCAAATATTTTCCATTTTTGGTAGGGGCTGTACTTACGTCAGTAACAGTTAGTAAGTTTGTCTTGAATGCATGAACGTACGTACAGTACGTAAAAGGAAGAATGTGTGTAGGCGAAGTGGTATTTTGTTGAATGAATAGAGTTTCGGGAAAATAGCGATCGCGTCAGTTGAAAGCTATAAGAGCTATCTTATCTTTGTACAGTGTGTAGGAAACTATTCAGGAGACGGAATCAGTTAAATCAAATTTACACAGCAGTTTTTGCTTACTTTATGAAATTTATCTGCCATAGACACTGATAAATGCGTGGAAATTTCCTTGAGGTCACAAATATGTTTACTTCCACTCCTAGTTCTACATACATGTACGTAGGTACTAGGTAGTAAAGTCCATGAAAGTATGTGTAGTCTACCCATCCATAATACCAGCAGGTCGGTCCGCCTATGGGGAGGGGGCTTGAGGGTCTCGGCACCGGCTCTAATTCTATGGGAGGGTAGTTGGGCAATAAAAAACGCTCAAAAATCGTCAAAAATCGCTAGTTTGGTTGGGCTCAAATACAGCTACTGTAATATGTGCTAGTGTGTTAGGGAGTGTTAGGAATTTTCTCGTTTAATAAAAGTTGCAGAAGGCAGTGCATAAATTTGAAGTTTTTGATTTAAAGAAGTTACATTTAACCATTTATTTATTTCTTAGCTTATAGGAAAATGATTACGCACGTACATAGTATACGGATTTACTATGCGTGTAGCACTACCGTCGTCAATAACTTCTATAGCATCTTTTCTATAGTGGGTTTAAAATTAGTAACGTTCTACAAAAATAGCGCTTTTTAGTCACGTCAGCAGCTTAGACTCCGGTCCAAATGCCAAAGACCAAATCCTACGACCTGGTACGTTTACCTTTCCAAATATTTGTTCAACTTCTGCTTTACGGTTTTATGCTAACAAAGCTCGAAAGCTGCTAGCACAGCTGGCCACGGTCTAAAACGATTTTTTAAAACTTCAATAGACGCCAAACGGAATACCGATAAAATCCGATATCACAGCAGCGTTCGTTCGTTGAACAAGCGCCCGAAAATTATCGCGGCCGAAAACCGGTTTTGGCCAGTTCTCAGTGTGATGTGGGCTGTCCTCCCGTCCACTGTTCTGCTGTCTATCCTTCGTGCTGAGGCCACCTCAGTTTTTGGCATAAAAACGTTTTAGCAGACCGGTACCGTCACGATGGGGCTAGCTGAGGAAAAGACTAGTGACAGAGGACAATGGGGCAACCAAATGGAATTTATTCTCGCCTGCATTGGTTATGCGGTGGGACTGGGCAATGTCTGGAGATTTCCTTATTTGGCTTACGAGAACGGTGGCGGTAAGCGCGACATTTGAAACTTTCCTGTTGTTAAGCTGCAGTAAGCTGTTTGTCCTTTTAGGTATTTTCTTGATTCCCTACGCCATTTCGCTTATAATAGCTGGGTTGCCGGTGTTTTATATGGAACTGTGCATTGGACAGTTTACTAGCTTGGGACCGAACTGTGTCTATGGAAAATTGGCGCCCGTATTTCAAGGTTTACATAGTATTTTATTCTGAAACACTACATACACGCCATATATGGTGCCGGTACCTAGGCTAGTGGCACCACATATGATACCACCACAGTCCCCGAATGTGAGGGTACCATATCTCCTTCGCGAGGACCATAAAATTCGCAGGAACAGCTGTATCGCCTGAAATTCGTGATGACTCACATGCCAATCGACGAAAAATCGCAAAAATTTTTGGCCGTCCGAAACTCACATGATTCGCCTTTTTCTCAAGATCAATATCACGTTTTTCTATGCCTTAGCATTTGCCATCTGAAAAATCGCCAAATTTCGAATTCGTCTGAAATTCTCAAAAAGCTATTTATACGCCATTTTGTTTTGCACGCTGGCGATTTTGGTTGCAGATTCGTCGTCATAGATTTTTTTAGGTCGGAATTTCACAAAGTTGCGTATTCGCGCTTTGGCTTCAGATTGAGTATCGTCTTTTTGAGGGGTTATATTTAAGGTGCCACTAGCCTAGTACCGGTACCATATATGGTGCCAGTACTATAAACGGCGTTAAGGTCCGCTGAGGTCGTAAAAGGGTGAGAAATTGATAGGATCCGTTCTAGGAGTGGGATGGGCGATGGTTGTTGTTTCGTTTGTGGTTTCAATCTATTACAATGTTATCATTGGCTGGGTATCGCTTTACTTCTTCGCCTCCTTTCGCAAAGACTTGCTCTGGTCCAGTTGCAGAGAAGATTGGAACACCGTTTGTGAGTAAAGATTCAGTTTTGATAATTTACTGAATGCACATTCTATTCATTGTAGACTGTCAGTCTAACCTGGAAGTGCAACGTTGTGAGCTTGAATTGAACACCAAAGATGTGTTCTTTTTCAACAAAACCTGTTATCTATTGAACAACACCGCCATATTTGACACCATGAATGCCACGTTTTCGGACACAAATGTATCAAAGACTGGACCTGCTGAGGAATTTTTCAAGTACTGTTCCGTTTCTTTACTGGATTGTGGTTGTGGCCAACTATTCTGTGTTGGGCATATCACTCCGATTGTAACTTTCTAACAGAAACGACCAAACGACTGCCCTTGATATCCTGATTATTATTTTACACACCAACATTTAATTTCTGCATGCTATATTCAGCTCTGCCCCAGATCACGCGTTTTCGGGTAAGGTGAAATCCTGTAAAACGTGTGCACCCTAATTGTAAATCTTTAACAAATATGACTGAATGTGGTATCAAACAACTGCTTTTGACTTTTAGATTATTTGTTACACAATGGTAGACCAATACACCAAAAACTAATTACTGTCTGCTACTTCAGATTACGCGCTCTCGTCATATCGCCTAATACTTACTTCATCGATTAAGCGGCCGATTACCCCCGGGACCCCACCTACACAAGTTGCTACATATAAAATTTAGATAACAACATGTACATTAGAAAGCAAGTGCAGATAGGTGGATAATTACCGTAGCTACAGAATAAGCACAGCTAGAAAGATTGGAATCGAAACCCCATGACTGCAGGAAACGACTACGTAAAAATCGAAAAAAACAGCGTTTCTCGAACATTTTTTGAACGATAGCTACCAATTTTACCATATCAGTAGGCCTACTCTAGATCTGGATGTATATTAAAAATGCAAAAAATGAAAAATTGGTCGTTCTGACATCGGTTTACTAAAACAATCGTATAGCATTATCCATATAAACAATCATTATACACAGTGTGCGTATTAGGGTTCCTGTAAACTGTCTATTTTAGCTGTGGTAGGAGGATCTTTTTGTTGCATTGAAAATAATCATTTAAGCAACTACGTCTACGAACTACAAGAAACGGATGGCTTCAGCGATCTCGGAGGGTTGCAGTGGAAAATAGTGCTGAGTCTAATTTTCGCTTGGATCGTGATTTTCCTGTGTCTCATCAAAGGGGTCCAATCGACAGGCAAAGTGGTTTACTTCACAGCAACCTTTCCTTACGTGGTTCTGGTGATTCTGCTAATTCGAGGGGTGACACTGACCGGCGCCGGGGAAGGAATTCACTTCTACATCACTCCCAACTTCTCCAAACTCGTTGAAATCGACGTTTGTTTGTTATTTTATTTGCTTTCTGGACAGCTCAGGACACCCGGGGCTCTTGACGGTTTTGAACTCTCAAACAACCGCTCTCACAGATGCCAAGACTGACATACGGGATAGCGTAAACTAGCCATGGCTAAGACGCGACTATTAGCACAAAACAGATTTGTACAGTGGTCGGTTTAGGTTTGGCGGAATGCTGCTACGCAAATTTTCTATTCGTTGGGCCCGGCTTTCGGAGGCTTGCTTACGATGGCCAGCTATAACAAGTTTCACAATAACTGTTACAGAGACGCCGTTATTGTGGCATTTACGTACGGTAACTTTGGACTTTCTAGTATTTTCTAAGTTGGAAAGCACTAGCATACTGTAGCCGACGGATCTTGTTTCACATACATGTATACATAAGGTGATAAACCGGATTGGCCACTATTTGCGGTCGGTGGACCGTTACTGTCAAATTGTTAGCACAATAGGCGGGTCAGACAACGAAAACCTGTTCAAGGAAACAAAGCAAATTTGCACTCATCTCGTACGTAAAACGCCGCTTACGATTAAAAACTGGTGCTGCCATCAAACCTTTTTAAAATGAATATATAGATAATGAATGTAGTTGCCCTGTTCGCAAGAGGCACAAACAGTAGCGAGTGAGAAAAAACTTTTTAAAGCTAACCGAAAATCTATACTGATAAATAAATATTCTTCACAGTTCTTAAGCCAAGTAAACGCAGTTGACAAAATCTATTTTAGAAACTGCGGCACCAGTGTTTTTGCTGGATTCGCCATTTTCTCTACGATGGGCTTTATGGCACAGGATCTGGGAAAGAACGTATCGGAGGTTGTTAAAAGCGGTTAGTTTTCTGTTCTTCTGTTCAATGGCGTACCCAGGAGTTTGCAAAGGGGCTGTAAAATATTGAAGTTGTCTGGTTGGGCCAGAGTGAAAAAATGTTGCAAAATTAGCTCAAAAACGCATTTAGAAGCTCCAAAATGACAAAAATTAACAGTTTTAGTAGTTTGAGGAGGCCTGGTTGGGATTCTTGGTTTCCTTTTTTGCCTAATTTTTACTTCCTATCCTTCGCCGATAACTTTGTATAAACCCACCATACATCCAAAATCACTGTTTTAACTTTTATTGAACTATGAAACGAAAAGCAGAGTGTAAAATGTTACAACACAAAGTGAAGGTCAGTATAAAATTGGTAACAAAGCCTAAATAGGTTTTTGTTTCAACTCATTAACGCCTCTAATACTTACGCATTTCGTTACATTCACCACTGGAAATAATTGAAAATGTAAATTAAATTCCAGGCGAATTTCAATTAAATTATGGCCCAACTTTTGAATTTCAATTAAATTAAATTAATTGAATTGAAATTAAAAGCGGACCAATTATGCGAATTCCAATTACAATTAAATTAATTTTTTACATCACTACACCCTACACCCCTGGGTACTGGTTGTGTTGCCCTATTATAACTACAGTACGTACGTTAGAGTTTCAGGACCCAGCCTGGCATTCATTGCATACCCGGAGGCGATTTCCAGAATGCCTCTGAGCCCTTTGTGGGCGCTGTTGTTTTTCTTCATGCTTTTCACACTTGGCTTAGATTCGCAGTTCGCCATGGTTGAGACTGTGACCACTGCTTTTATGGATCAGTTTCCCATTCTCAGAAAGCGAAAATGGGCTGTTGTTCTGACTTGTTGCTTCGTCATGTGTGTCTTGGCACTTCCGATGTGTACAAAAGTGAGCAGACAGAATTAGGGAAATCAAGAATTTTATTTTTAACTGATTTTAGGGAGGCATCTACGTATTCTCTATTTTCGACAAATATTCCGGCAGTTTCTGTCTAATCGTCATAGCCTTTCTGGAGCTGGTCTGTATCTGTCATATTTATGGTAAGGTCTCCAATTTTTACTTCAGAGGAAATGGTTAGAGAAAATTGTTAATTTAAAAAGTAACTGAAGACTGATAGGTTTTTATGTTTTTTTTGCTAAACTCAAACTATTTACGTCAATCAATCCACCACGAAAATTTTGACTATTCTTTTGGACATTAAACATGCAAATCGATATTCGCAAGCATAGAAAAGATTCTTCTATTTTTTATAAAAGATTCAATCTGTGATCTAAATCACAGTAAATATTGCTCAAATTGCTGTCCATTGTTTAGGAGTGAGACGAATTTTCAAAGACATCTCTATGATGATGGGTGTAACTACGACTTACATCGGAAGTCTCATTGGACCTACGGGTTGGTACTTCAAAGTAACCTGGTTTGCTATAGCACCGATTTACGTTTTGGTAAAAACTTACAACATCTGTAAAAGATGAGAGTGTGATCTGATTGTTTGCTACAGGGCATCCTGATATTCAGTTTTGTGGACACAAGTCGGACTAAATACAACAATTACACATTTCCCAAAACTGCGGATGCATTCGGCTGGGCCCTTGGTTCCGTCCCTCTATTGGCAATTCCGATTTGTGCCTTGGTCCAATTTGCACTGAACCGGGCGCGTAAACAGGTACCGTATTGTATTGTGATGTTTATAGTACCGGAGACTGCTGAATACAGTACCCGGGTAAAATAATTGGCATTTTGGATTTTCCCAACAAAAAGGAAGTCCGAATGGTGTACTCTGGCACTCACTCTACTAATTGGAATTTTGCGAAATCGGTCAAAAAGAGCTGCATTTTGGTTTTATCAAGAAAATTAGTTGTTGATTCTAAAGACTTTCGCGAATTTTGCATTCAATTCAAGAATTTTATTCGAAAGAAGCTTATTCTAGTAGTCTTGATCAAAAGCAGCGAACTAGGAACCGAGTTTTAGCAAAAGGTGAATAACTTTCAGAGGATACAATGTTTATGTTCTATTGCGTGAGTGAAACGTGTGATTTAGATTCCATAAAAGGGCAGCGCTTTTCCTTGCTGTTTGCTACTATATTTCAACAAAATTCAGGGGTCATAAAACATTTATTGTCATAAAACCTGTCTCCACATAATAAACCCAGGCTACGCTAAAGTACAGTAATTTGAGCAAAGAACTTGACATGCTATTGTTAGTTTCTTATAAAGCAGGTTTTGTAGGGTGCGGTGCTATAAATGCAATGGACTCAATTTTATTTTCGCAAAAACACTAAGTGCCATATATAGTACCCGGGTCCTTTAAACAGCACAATGCGGTTAATGGGGAATCCTTTTCGAATCACTTTAGGCGTGTACACTATTGGACTGCTTACTAGTAACCCATAAGTTGAATTTTCTTGGTAGAAAGAAGAAATAGGCAGAAAGGATTGGTCTAAAATTTGAGAAACCAACGAATAGTTCTTAAGAAAACTTTGATTCCGAAAGGGATAACAAACCTGACTCGACTTTAACAAATTAATAAGACTTGTCAAAGTTTAGCCGTTGATGGATCTTCTGCGTGCTACGTACGAATGGTGTCCAGCAGAAGAAAGAGAAAAACGCAAGGAACAGGAGCAAGCGGTCAGTATGGGACAACACATAAAACAAGTTCTGCCCTCTTACAATAATCAAGGATTCACCCAGGACAACATGAAGTACTGATTGATTGACTTTAAACCGATTTGTACATATCAAGTCAGCTTTACGTTACAGTTATATTTTTGTACATCAGACGTGCAGATTTTAAAAGAACTGTTATTCTAGTTGACAATAAATTATCAATCTTTTATGAAATCTGAAAGCGCAAAGTGGCTTTTAAAAAGAACACCACACACGCAAATAAAGTACCTAGAAGAAGTACGAATTTGTAAGATTTAGCAAAACCGTTTAGTAAGGACCAAAAACTCGATGGAACATATTTTGCCTTTACTGTATGCCAAAGCAAAGGTACCGAGATGGTGCGGAAAGTTGTGTACTCAGTCAGTACTAGAGTGCATCGCCCTGATACTCCGGCTTAGCTTTGCGCAGCTGTTGATGTTTAAGCTGTCGGGTTTATCTGTCCTACGCACTGATAAATGCGTGTAAATTTAGTTGATGGGATAAATACGTACTCCTAGTAGGCAGCTGAACAAAGTACGCAACGTACGTAAAAGGTAAGCATGTTTATAGTAGGCATGCGATACGTAGGTAGGGCATATGCGTAGTCAGTACGTAGTATCTGTGAGTCTAAAGAATTATTCACGACTTGGCACTCTTTAAATGCTATAAAGTAGCCTCACCACGCCGTAAATAGTTTTGCTAAAAAATCAGTGATTTCGAAATTAGTAAAAACTTGACTCATTAATGATAGGGTATGCTTCTGCTCGTTTTTAAAAAGGTCTTTGCGCAAACACGCAAATTCGTTCACGGAGTAAAGCGATGCTACAATGTAGTATACCGATGTGTCTGTTGTGTGTCTTTCTTAGTACCGCTTGCCTAAATATACAGGGTGTCTCAAAAAAAATGATCACATTTCTTTTCACTGCCATTTCCGTAAATTTTGACCAAATAGGCTGAAATTTGGACCATAGGTGCCAAAACTCGTGCAATTTTATGTGTTAAAGTTTGGTGCACTAGGCTTGACTCATTCCCTAGAAATTTCAAAAAAAGTGAAATTTGGTAATTTCAATAGTGAAAGGCGGTCACCGAAAAATGGAAACATTTCCTTTTCCTATATCTTTTCTAATTTTTGACGGAATTGGATGAAATTTGGAGTGTAAACGCAGAAGTTCAGGGTAATTCGTGTGTAAAAAGTTGACGCATGAACTCCAACGCCATCGTTAGAGTTTAGGCGATAATGTAATGTAACGTTTTTTCGGTGACCGGCTTTTGGTATTGAAATTACCAAATTTCACTTTTTTTGAAATTTCTCGAGAATTGGTCAAGCCTAGTGCACCAAATTTGAACACATAAAATTGCCGGAGTTTGGGCACCTATGGTCCACATTTCAGCCTATTTGGTCAAAATTTGCGGAAATGGCAGTGAAAAGAAATGTGATCATTTTTTCGGTGACCGGCTTTCACTATTGATTTAACAAATTTCACTTTTTTTGAAATTTCTCGGGAATGAGTCAAGCCTAGTGCACCAAACTTTAACACATAAAATTGCACGAGTTTTGGCACCTATGGTCCAAATTTCAGCCTATTTGGTCAAAATTTGCGGAAATGGCAGTAAAAAGAAATGTGATCATTTTTTTTGAGACACCCTGTAGTACCAAATAGAGACCTGCAAAGAGCTGCTCTGGCCGAGCCTGACATTTGGTACTGCCCTGCCAGTCCGTGCAGGTCTCTTCTAGAAATACATTGCACGTAGCTTTTCAGTCACATAATATACAGTTCTTCTGACTGGTACTGGACAGGTTTAACGAAATGACAAAGACCAAATCCTACGACCTGGTACGTTTACTTTTAATGAACATTTGTTAACTATTATTGAGTTCTGTTATTATTGAGTATTATTGAGTGAGCTTTTAGAGTGCAATCTTTTATTTTGAAATCTGCCCAGCCCCGTATATAAAACTTCGCTCAGTACACAAATAATAATTTAGCAAAGTTTGCTACAGGATTTCTGATGTTTTGCCATCTAAAGTGTTCAAAAAGAATGTCCACCCCATAGCCATAATTGGTATTATTCAATATAGAGTGACGTATTTATAACATATAACCCACTGAGGTGACGACGACATTTTTAGCATGAAAAATTTTAGAAAGCTGCTGCCGTGGGCCTAGCAGACGAGAAGAAGGACGACAGAGGACAATGGGGCAGCCAATTACAATTTACTCTTGCCTGTATTGGTTATGCAGTGGGCTTGGGAAATGTCTGGAGATTTCCTTATTTGGCTTATGAGAATGGCGGAGGTGAGCGCAAATCTTAAAGTGTTTTAGCTAATCCTGTCATTTTAGGCATTTTCCTCATCCCATATGCCATTTCGCTTTTAATAGCTGGGTTGCCGGTGTTTTATATGGAGTTGTGTATTGGACAGTTTACTAGCTTGGGACCGAATTGTATATATGGAAAATTGGCGCCCGTATTTCAAGGTTTACCACATAGGACTTTATTGAGAAAGTTGTGAGAAATTGATAGCAACTGTTCTAGGAGTGGGATGGGCGATGGTGGTTGTTTCGTTTGTGGTTTCAGTTTATTACAACATTATCATCGGCTGGGTAGCGTTATATTTTTTCGCCTCCTTTCGCAAAGAACTCCTTTGGTCCAGTTGCCGAGAAGATTGGAACACCGTTTGTGAGTAAAATTAACAGTAGTTGACACAGTTGATTACTGTACATTTATGCGCATTAGACTGTCAGTCTAACTTGGAAGTGCAACGGTGTGAGCAGGAATTGAACACCAAAGATGTGTTCTTTTTCAACAAAACATGTTATCTATTGAACAATACTGCCATGTTTGACACCATGAATGCCACTTTTTCTCAAATCAATCAGTCAAAGACCGGACCTGCAGAGGAATTTTTCAAGTATCGTGCTTCTACAGAAGTTGAAACACAATAGCTACTTAGGAATATCATGTAGACCCCTTAGGAAGGTATTTACTGTAGATTTCTGCTTGAAAACACCATGCTTTTCTGTCATTTTTGGTACTATTGCTTGGTATTCAGATTTCTAGATCTGTTTGTATGCGTTGCGTACAAACATTCAGGATCAAGTTAGTATGGTAAATATGTTTACATATGCACAGTCAAAAACGATGTATATTTTGTGTGGAATCCATTTGTATATTTAGGATAAATTTTTAACTAAAATGCCTAAAAAATCAATCTCTAAGTCTCACAGTTAATTGTTAAAAAAGATTGAAAGTTGTAGAGCAATTTTTGGCTTTATCGGAATCTGTTCACTCTTTAGCTTGTTAGCGCAATGACTACACCAAATTTTATTACAAGGTTTAAACGCGTTTCCTTACCAAATGCACAGACCAAAACACTTTGAGTAATATAAAGCACTACCGTTTGTTTGTCCATCCAAATTTTCAATACATTGTGTGATTTTTAATAATGTGTCTATATAATAATTTTGCATATGTTTGTGATTGGAAAACATTGACGGTATGTATGTTTGTGTTATTATATTCAAAAATTTTAGCAACTATGTCTACGACCTACCAGAAACGGATGGCTTCAGCGATATCGGAGCGTTGCAGTGGAAAATAGTTCTGAGTCTAATTTTCGCCTGGATAGTGGTCTTTTTGTGTCTGATCAAAGGGGTCCAATCGACAGGCAAAGTGGTTTACTTCACAGCTACCTTTCCTTACGTGGTTCTCATCACTTTGTTGATTCGAGGGGTGACACTGACAGGCGCTGGGGAAGGAATTCACTTCTACATCACTCCCGACTTCTCCAAACTCTTTGAAATCGATGTGCGTATACTTTTTGCTAGCACAGAAAGTTGACCTAATTTGGGCAGAATAATAAATATTAAAAAAAATAATAAATTTATAACATATACAATAACAGTAATAAATATTTATTACCTTAGTAATTCCTAAAGAAATGGAAATAATAATAGTTTACAGAGCGCTGACCAAATTAGGAGGTTAGCAGCATTCTATAGAGAGCTACATAACTCTAGATGTTTATTAATCGGTTTAGGTTTGGCGAAATGCTGCCACGCAGATTTTCTATTCATTGGGTGCAGCCTTCGGCAGTTTGCCAACAATGGCCAGCTATAACAAATTCGACAATAACTGTCACAGAGACGCTGTTCTCGTGGCATTTACGTACGGTAATTTTGATCCTTCTCGACTATTTGCTCTGTGAAGATTTAAAAAACTTATATATTATGTCCACAAATAGCATAGCACATTAGGTCAGTCAGACAACGAAAAAACCCGTTTGCAGCAAAAATACAAATTTGGTACTCTGGTGTAAATAAACCATTATTTATTGCTTATACAGGGTGTGCCAAAAAAACAACCCAGCAGAGTTTTTGCTGTAGCAACCGCAAATCTCAACCGATTTGAATGAATCCTTTTTTAAATGAAAGATAAATAAATTCTTGAAAGTTTGGTGTACCGTTTATTAAGATAGCCTGCTTGGTTCCTGAGATATTTGTCCAGAAATTCAAAACAGAGATTTTGGCAATGAACAAGAGTGATAGAGAACAACCCAGCAGATTTTTTACTTTTGCAACCATGAATCTGAACCGATTTGAATGAATCCTTTTTTGAATGAAAGACTGATAAATTCTTCAAAGATTCGTCCAATTTTTATTGAGATTCACAGTTTGGTTCTTGAGAGATTTGCCTTCTAAGTCTAAACAGATTTTGGCAAAGAACAAGAGCGATTCCATTGGATTTCATAATAAAGCAGATTCCTACTGCTAGGGCAAATGATACTTTAGTGTTTAAGTAAACCGAGTTTCGTTGTCACCTGTAAAGCCTCCAAGAGCCCTTAGCAGTAGCAGGAATCCGTTTTATTAGGAAGTGTAGAATAATAAAAAAATCCCTCTTGTTCACTGCCAAAGTCACTGTTTTGATTTTGAGAGCCAATATCTCAGGAACTAAGCAGATTACATTAATGAAAATTCCAGCAGTCTTTTAAGGATTTGTTTATCTTTCATTTAAAAAAGGATTCATACAAATCGGTTGAGATTTGCGGTTGCTACAGCGAAAAATCTGCTGGGTTGTTTTTTTTTGGCACACCCTGTAGATACATCAAGTCTTCTTCACAAAGTAAGATTTGATAGCATTTATTTCAGAAATTGCGGTACCAGTTTTTTCGCAGGATTCGCTGTTTTTTCCACGATGGGCTTTATGGCACAGGATCTGGGCAAGCACGTATCTGATGTGGTCAGAAGCGGTCAGGTTTACCTTCTCGCTGGAGTGATAAAAAGATCTATGTATGCTTTTCAGGTCCCAGCCTGGCATTTATAACCTACCCAGAAGCCATTTCAAGAATGCCGATAAGCCCATTGTGGTCGGTGTTGTTTTTCTTCATGCTGTTTACCCTGGGCTTGGATACACAATTTGCCATGGTTGAGACCGTGACCACTGCTTGTTTGGATCAGTTTCCTCCACTCAGAAAGCGAAAATGGGCTGTCGTTCTGACTTGTTGCTTTGTCATGTGTCTTTTGGCTCTTCCGATGTGCACAAAAGTACGTATGTAGGAAGTTGAATTTAAGAGTCAGTCTCTGAACCGATCGGTCTGGCCTTGCCCATTCACCAAAATTAAAGGGTGGTACACTAATACATACTTATGAGTTGTCTTTCGGCCCCAAAGGATTAGTGGATTTGACGCTCCGATCCCGAGATACAGCCTTCTGAAAATCGGCCCGCTTAACTATGGGACCAAAATTTCAAACTCGAATTTCTACCCTACCAGCTGGAGTTGGAAGATAAAAATTTGGGTTTTTGCGTAACTTTTGGAGTACTTTAAGAATCTGCAGTCCAATTTTGTGTTAGAAGAAAAAAAATTTTTTTCGACATCTTTGGCAGGCCATAAATCGGCTGGAACCCCCCTAGAGGCCTTTTTTATTTCATAACTTTGTAGCGCTTTTTATAAGCTTCATTTTGGTATAGAATGTGCTACGATTGCTGGTGGCCAATCGAGTGAAAATTGGCCTCAAATGTCACCAACTCGAAAAATTCGCACATTTCACTATAGACATAATTTTCCAAATCGAATTTCTGACTTAATAAACGGAGTTGAGCTGTGAAAATTTGGGTTTCCAGAGTACTTTCAGTGTGCTTTCGGAATATTTAGTGGATTTAGAATTTTGTGTGAAAAATTTTTTTTCGACATCTTTGGCGGGCCATAGCTGCGCTGGAAACCCCCCTTGAGGCGCATTTTTATTTCATAACTTTATAGCGCCTTTTATAAGCTTCATTTTGGTATAGAATATGCTTCGATTGCCCTGGCTATTCCGGTGACAATTGGCCTCATAGGTTATAAACTCGAAAAATTCCCTCATTTGGAAGGCCAAATTTTTATGAGTTCTCAACATGAAATAAAAAAGCGCCTCTACGGGGGTTTCCAGCCAAGTTATGGCCCGCCAAAGAGGTCGAAAAAAAATTATTTTCCTCGATATTCTAAATCCACCAAATATTCCGAAAGCACACTGAAAGTACTCTGGAAACCCAAATTTTCAAAGCTCAACTCCGTTTATTAAGTCAGAAATTCGATTTGGAAAATTATGTCCTTATTAAACATGCGAATTTTTCGAGTTGGTGACATTTGAGGCCAATTTTCACTCGATTGGCCACCAGCAATCGTAGCGTATTCTATACCAAATAAAACTTATAAAAAGTGCTACAAAATTATGAAATAAAAAAGCGCCTCTAGGGGGGGTTCCAGCCGAGTTATGGCCCGCCAGAGGTCGAAAAAAATTTTTTTCTTCTAACACAAAATTGGACTGCAGATTCTTAAAGTACTCCAAAAGTTACGCAAAAACCCAAATTTTTATCTTCCAACTCCAGCTGGTAGGGTAGAAATTCGAGTTTGAAATTTTGGTCCCATAGTTAAGTGGGCCGATTTTCAGAAGGCTGTATCTCGGGATTGGAGCGTCAAATCCACTAATCCTTTGGGGCCGAAAGACAACTCATAAGCATGTATTAGTGTACCAACTTACAGCTCTCTAGCCCAAAGTTTCAATTTTGGGGTCTGAATACTGAGACTCGATCGGTTCAGAGACCGACTCTTAAGTTGTTGAAAAATTATTGTAATATCTGGTTTTATTTAGGGAGGCATCTACATATTCTCAATTTTCGACAAATATGCCGGCAGTTTTAGTTTGATTGTGATTGCGTTTCTGGAGTTGGTCTGCATCTGTTATATTTATGGTAGGTTTGCTAATCTTTGTCTCAGAAGAAGAAATAGTTTTAAAAATTGTGAGTGCTCTTGTTACGGCGTAAATGTTTAGAAACTTATAAAAATATAAAATTTATAACGCCCAATATTTAGGAGTGAGACGAATTTTCAAAGACATCTCTATGATGATGGGCGTAGCTACGAGTTTTGTCGCAAGCCTAATCGGACCTACGGGCTGGTATTTCAAGTTAACCTGGGCCGTAGCAGCCCCACTATATGTTTTGGTAAAGATTTAAAATTTCATTGTTAAGTAGAGAGAGTAATTTTTCCATTTCAGGGAATCTTTATATTCAGTTTTGTGAACACCAGTCGCACCAAATACAACGGCTACACCTTTCCAAAATCTGCTGAAGCGTTCGGTTGGGCCCTGACTTTCGTTCCTCTAATAGCAGTACCAATATGTGCTTTGATCCAATTTGTACTCAACCGGGCACGTAAGCAGGTACGCAATCAATCAATCTCTTTCTAAATCACTGTTAGCGACATACTTTGGGCACATGCGGAAATTATATATTTTGCAATTAACTTAACCTATTACCGTTTGGATTGCGAGGTACATAAGCTTTAACTTCAGTCCAGAGTAGAGTGCGAATAATACCTGAAAAATCCGATACCTTAAACTGCCAATACCAATAATATACTGTGATACCCAATATTTGCATAGCTGGGCCAAAAATTGCATTTCAATAATCTTTATATTCAGTGGGACTAAAATTTTGAAGAGGCGTGGTTGGAAAAAAAATAGGCCCGAGAAAGCGTTTAAAAGCCATTCTGAGTGTGAAATAAGCAGATATTAACTCTTTTTAGTACGTACTCAATAATGCGTAGTTCAATCGCGTTTCTTATTTTCGACGAATTCTCTTCCTAACTCGGCCGGAAACGGTGTACCACTCCCACAGCCCTGGGTACGTACGTACGGTACTGGTACATTTGGTATCGTTAGAAATGGCACAATTTTTATTTTAGATAAGAACAAGTAAATTAATTACTGGTGTACTACTTAGAAAAGCGGGACACTATAAGAAATTCTACTAACTTTTAGTTGATTAACGCAAAAACAGCTTCCTTAACCTGATCATCGATCTACCTTTTTGATTTTTCTAGATTAATTTTCAGGTCAACATCAATTTTTTTTCGATCTTGACAGGTCCCAATTAGTATTGGGGGACAAAAGCCCCAATACCTCGAAAACACGCCACTACCAGTTCGCGCTCTAGTCCAGAGGCTATAGGATATAGAAAAGTGTGCGATTTGGAAAGAGATAACCCCAGCCAACTGGTGCGAAACAAAATAATAACGCTTTGTCAAAGTTCAGCCTCTGATTAATCTCCTGCGCGCTACGAACGAGTGGTGCCCGGCCGAAGAAAGAGAAAAACGAAGTCAGCAGACGCAACCTGTCAGTATGGGAGTGCAGACGAAAGATGTCCTCTCTTCCTACAACAATCAAGCCTTCACTCAGTTCACCAAGTACTGATTCGCATTGTCTATGCATACAGTGGCAGTGGCGTATCCAGGATTTTGGAAAGGGGGGTGTAAAATTTTGAAAGTGCCTGGTTGGGTCGCTGCCCAACCAGAGTAAGAAAATTTAGCAAAATTAGCCTTAAAAAACGCGTTTAAAACGCATTCCGAGCTTAAAATTAACAGAAATTACAAGTTTTAGTAGTTTATAATGGCCTGGTTGGGCTTCTGCCCGACCAGGGCGAGAAAATTTTGAAAATTTGGCCTTCAAAAACGCAGAAGAATTCTGAGCACAAAATAGACAGTTTTAGTACATAATTCATTAGTTTCTTATATTTTTGACAGACTTTTTCTTCCTACCTCCACCGCAAAGGGGGGTGTACACACCCTACACCCCCCTGGATACGCCACTGTACAGTGCCACTGCTATTGGATTCTGGTTTGTGTCCCAATACCCAATATGATTCTACAACCTTCCATTAGCTTTGGGAAGGCCTTTTTGCGCCAAACAGTTAAAATAAAAGTTTAGTGAATTTGTACACCAAATTTC
The DNA here is from genome assembly GCA_030248155.1 of Sabatieria punctata. Classification (NCBI taxonomy): domain Eukaryota; kingdom Metazoa; phylum Nematoda; class Chromadorea; order Araeolaimida; family Comesomatidae; genus Sabatieria; species Sabatieria punctata. The sequence goes on from JASANB010003289.1 coordinate 67,962, forward strand.
TTTTAGCAACTAGTATTTAGCTTTTTCTTCTTAGCAAGTAAGAAAACGAACTTCTGCCATTTCTAATGTATCTGTTCAGTGAAATGCTATTTTTGGAACAGCTGAACAAGTAGTAGGTATTTGGATTTTCTGGCAATCGTGTTTACACTCTAGCTTAGACCGTTTTAATCTTGACTGCTTCTGACGTGCATTTTAATAAGACCAATCTATGTGGCAATAAATTATGATACAGCCCCAGTCAGCCATAGCAGTGGGTAAAATGTTTGTGACGTACGAATTTCGGCAAACTTTTGCGGCGTTCAGATAAGCGCAGAGAGCTTTTTCAAGACTGCTATTATGACGCGAATAAAAAAGGCTTAAGCGTATCACCGTTTTATATTTACACAACAGAACGACTCTTCCTCGTACTGTCTTACAGGCTGCCTGCGAAAGCTATACAAACAAAAAAGTTTTCAAACTGATGGATGGCATTATTAATAACTACAATGCTATAAAAACCAACAAACTGAATATTAAAACCAGCGTCAAAAGTGCACAACGATCCACCCGACAAGAAGCAACACAAGGCCCGCACACATACCACGCTCACGGGAATAATACAGTCAGGCACTTAACGCCTTTTATGGTACCGGTACCTAGGCTAGCGGCATATACAGTATGGTACCTCCACGTTCGGGGACTGTGGTGGTACCATATGGTACCCCTACCCATGGGGGCCGGTACCATATATGGTAGCGGTACTGGTACCAATGCGAACGTAAGGGGTACCATAATATAGTACCACCACAGTGGCTGAATACTATATATTATATGGTGCCACTAGCCTAGGTACCGGTACCATAAACGGCGTTAAGCGCCAGACTGTAATAACGAAAATAATGACCAATAATGGTAGAAAGAATGAGCCGGGATTGTATGCAAGACACCAAATAACACACAATTTGCAGTAAAGTACGAATCTGTAAAAGGAGAACACAGATGACAGCAAGGAAGGACTGAACCAAATCAAGCCTAAGCGTAACCTTTTGCCTATCTATGCGGCCATTTTGTGCAATATTTTAAGACGGATTTTTACTTCTGCCACCCGAGTGGCACTGGCACTACCAGCAATCAATTTGGAATGCACACACTTTAGGTAGCTACATAATATGTTAAAACTTGAAATTTGAAAATCACATTAAAATTGCTAGCATATAATTTTATGAATTTCAACAGCTCTTTTTAAACCATAGAGGCTCCATTTTCTAAATCTGTATGAATAAATGAGTTAGAGTCAACTAGCTTTTGAAAATTTAGATTTTTTATTAAAAAAAAACAAGAAAAGGATAGGCCGCACAGATAGGCCAATATAGAAGGATAGAATAGACGATAATCACCAAATACTGGGGTAAAGCTAAGAAAGACAAACAAATAAAAAAAGGATAAATACATTAGCGACCGTTCTGACAATCTTCTATCCACTCAATGTAGGTCATAGGAAAGGTGCCTGACTTTTCGCTGCCCACCGTTCCTTCCCACGTTCCACTGGGATTTATTTTGGTCACGTTAATTATGTCGCCCACCTAAACTACAGCATCCATCAAACACAACTCAAGCTCAACCGGACTGGAACCCGGAAATCCTTCAATCTGTTGGTTAACGTCATTCAACAGCCTGACAAGATTAGTCAGGTCCCAATTTTCTCCATGTTTTACACAGAACAAAACATCGGCCTTCAGCATACATGGGCCGGAAAAATCCGGGTGGGGTATGGAGACCTCGGTGGGGGGTCGCCGAAATAAGGCCAAAAACGCCTATTTTGCCTTAAATAAACGAAAATTTTCTCACTCCGGGAGGGGGTATGGCCGGCCGAGGGGGTGGTATTCGCCAGCGAGGGGAAGGGGTATACCCGCACACCCACGGCCCGTGTATGGCCTTCAGGGATTTGGGGGTTGGAGGGTCTGGTGCAGAACCCTAATTCTGGGGAGGGGAGCGGGGTAAAACGCTCTAAAACCGCAATTTCCGGCTAAAAGCCGTAAAACAGCTCTAATTCTGACTGAAATACACGTAAAAAGTGCTGTTTTACAGACAGTTTTTGTTTCTGAAATTCTAAACAAAAAATTGCTGAAAAAATTACAAAGGGGCGGAGGGGAAAATATCGGTTGGGGGTCCGTGATCGGGGGTCAATGTGGAGTCAGCGACAGATTCCAAGCCCCCTGTTACATGTGCGGTTTATGTCTCGTTAATCTAGACAATATTTGCGGTCACAACCTCGAATCTTGCATGGTACGGTGATTCTTTGAGATCTCGTTAATTAGAACAACATTCTTTCTTTCTAACTCTTCAATTCATTCAATAGTGAATTTTCAATGAATATGTGCTTTCTGTTAGGCTATTACTTAGGCGGTGTGTGTTACACAACAGAATCTGACGAGTACTAACCAAAAAAGCTGCTATCTACAAGTTTTTACGCGAAAAACAGTGTTTGTTCGTTGATCAAGACAAAATTGACCGGTCGGTCCCAACTTGTTTGAATTAACGAAACCAAGTGAACAGATAACATAAGGCCTGTATAAAGGAGGAATAGCGCTAAAGCATGTCAGCTACCGTGGTAGAGCGGTTTGTCTCTACTAACCCCATCAGCTTAGAGTCGATAATGATCATATAGGCCGTACCTTTAATCTGAGAGCAGTTTTGTCGTAAGCGCTGGGTACCCGTTCCTGAATGACTCTAGCGAGAGCCGGTAATTTTCGCTGAAAAATAGGCGCTGGTCGACGGGGCTCGTTAATTTTTAATGCCCATAATAAACCAGCTCACTGTCAGATTGGGTCGCGGCGACGGCCGTTGTTGGTCGCCATTGATCGCCGCCTCGCCCACTGCCGAGTTGTTGCTGCCACTGGAAGAGTCGCTGTTGGTCAGACGAACCTTATCTTCCGGCTGAAACAACTATACTATGCATACATGTACCAGGGCGTTTGGGGTTACCCCCTAGCTGAAAAGGCCAAACCGCCCCCTCACCCGAGAGAGGTTAAGGGACCCCCGACCCAAAAATACAAGTAGCAGTAGTGGCTCCCAGTACTAACAAACTGGCTCAGAAATCACTGATTTTTAGCCTAAAATTCGCTTGAAAAGCCTTTGGAAACCGAATTTGGCGTTTCCACTGCTGATATTTAAGAAAAATCGGTGGTTTTGGAAGCCCTTTTTGTCATTTTTCGCTTGTTTTTAGCTCTAAAACGCTATTTGGCAGCTTAAAATAGTGATTTTTAGGGTCCCTCCCAAACATGAAACCGGGGGGTCTGGGTGGGGGGCTGCCCCCCCCCGAATTAGGCCAGACCCCCCCCCCCCCCGAGACGATTTCACCGACCCTCCCCCTCCGATTTTTCTAGCAAGTAAATTTTCGAGCAAATTTTTGCAATTTTTTACACTTTCACACACAAAAATTGTCAAAATCGCCTGCAAAACAGCACTTTTCAGCTGTATTTCAGCCCAAATTAGCGATTTTTGGCTATTTTTAGGCCAAAAATTGCGATTTTTCTCGATTTTTGAGCGTTTTTTAGTGCCCACCCCCCTCCCCCAAAATTTTGGCTCAGACCCCCCGGCCGGCGCCAGACCCCCCAACCCCCCCTCCCCCCATCGGCGGATGACCTGTTACATGTATGGTCCTTACTGAAAAAAACGTGCTGAAAACGCATTTCCAGTCGTTTTGGAGCTTTTTGAAATTTGGGACCCCCTCTGAGCGAAACCTCCCTCGACCCCCATCTGAGGAAAACCCCCCTACCCCCCGTCCGCCCAGGTCGGCCCGGAGCTGTTACATGTATGATACATGGGCCGGGGTCCCCAGCTGAACAGCCACGTACGCACCTCCGGATTTTTTTTTCGCCAATGCAATAAATTTATTAAGGGGTTTTGGCTGCTAGATGGGGTACAGAGGCCAAAATTTCAAACAGCTGCGAAGCGAATAGCCTGGAAATGTGTTATTAGCACGGTTTTATTCGGTAAGGAGGCTAAAATCGCTATTTTAAACTACCAAATAGCGTTTAAGACGACTTACGTACAGGGAAAGAATGACAAGACCATATTCTACTACCAAGCGCCTTCTAAGCCAATTTCAAGCTAACAATTTGTAATTGCTAAGCCAGTTTGTTAGTAAATGGAGCTGTTACTAGTAGTTCGGGACGGGGTTCCCTTAAACCGTCTCGGGGGTAGATAAGGGGGTTGACCTTTCTAGCGTGGAGTTACCCACAACCCGTTTTACATACGTAAATACATATTATCAATCTAGAAGTTGCCCCGGTACCAGAGAGTATGGGAGAAATGGCTGCCATTAAAAAGCAGTTGGCAAAGCTAAAAAGTACATACAGGGCCGACGTAATTGGTACAGGAATTTGACCAGAACGACCGAAGCATCATGTTCGGCTCGTCCACCAGCCATTTCCGTCAGTCTCCTTTGTTCAGAATGTACAAAATGTCTCCTCTTTTAAAAAATGGCCAGATCGCCTGAGTGCTGAAATGCATATACACATACAATGATGGCCGCTCCCCCAGATTGAACGAAGCATAATAGGAGAATTTGAAAGACACAAAATGCTTTGTAGGACATTTTATTGTGGGTCTACACACAAAAGACGCTGAGTGCTAGTGTTCGCTTCAGATATTGGCCTCACGAACAACTTGAAGATGAGCAGGTAGTAAGACAAAAGTGACTTCTCATCTTCAAACTGTTCGTGATGCCAATAAAGCGAACACTCAGTATTGAGCTGAGTAAGTGTAGACCCACAATAAAATGTCCTGCTTTCATCGTTACTTAAATTATTTTTCTACCACAGTTTGTACATGGTTAAGCGAGCTGTCCTGCAAAGAATGCACAAAATTTCAATGTATAATTTGGGATAATTTTGCAGAAACCCTAGCGCGACAAAACAAAATGTCACTTCTATCCGCGTTCTGTAACAAAGTTCTCTTTCTTTACTTGGCCCTGCATTTCATTGCGTAGGAGCTGAGTAAACGTGTATACTGAGATGACAAATTTTTGCGTTGGTCGGACGCAAGCCAACGGTGAGTTACCAACCAGCTGTTTTCTTGATACTTGCCAAACCCAAATACAACAGACTACAACTATTTGCTACCGATTCAGATCGATTTAGACCCAAAACACAGAAGTTGACAAGCTTCCAAAGACTGGTTTTACGGGCGATTTTAGTCTCTGAAATTCTAAACAAATTGTAAAAATTTGCTAAAAAGTTACTTGTCAGAAAATCGAAGCGGCCTAGTAGGTGGTGCGAGGTCTCCATCACATGTATGATTGGGCCAGAGAGGAGATGAGTGCACTTACCGGTCCGTCAAAGTCGTACTTGGCGACCACTTGGGGTGGGCCTGAGTCTGGGAGCGGGCTGAATGAGACAAGTGGTCTCTATTATAGTCATTTTGTAGTAATTGAGCAGGGAGGGAATGTCGATGAAGGTCTGGTCTCCGATCTCATAGCGACCGTTGTCCGTAGGGTTAATTAGGTAATGACTGAATCCTTTCCGACTGAGTTTCGCGGTTGTACTCTCTGAAATAAATGAACATCTTGAAATTTTCAATCAATACTACCAAGAATCGAGTAAAGGAAGAATATTTCACTGCGCGGCCGCCGCTGGCAGAGCGTGGCTCATGCACTGCAACAAAATTTCGGGAGAGGGTGGGGTGACCGAATTTCGGTCACCCTCTGAAAAATGTAGGCGCCGTATTGCAAACGAACCCGATTTTGGCCGCTCGTTGCCGCTCATTGTCGTATCAAGATTATTGAGAGTGAAGATTTAGCAAAGGAAAGCTAAAACAAATTGAGCGAAATACACAATAATAACATTTCATTTTGTTTGTTACTCAGCAACTAGGATCGTCCCTCCTAAAACGAGTTTCTCTAAAAATACATGGTATTTCTTGCGCCTGCAAAGAAAATGTATCGCACGATTTGGGCGGTAGGCGTCCTCCTTTCTTAACGCCGTTTCCCCTCATCCCTGGCTGTACAGCTAGTATGTAAATACATGTTTCTATCCGTTGTTCAGTCGGATATCAGCTGATTGTTTCAGAGAGAACTCTGCTGAATATGTTAAAAATCTCGCGAGCGGCCAAAAATCGGGTTCGCTTGCAATACGGCGCCTAAGAGTTTTTCGGGAGGGGTGACCGAGATTTGGTCACCCTCCCGAAATTTTGTTGCGGCGCATGGCCACGCTGCTGCAAGCGGCCGGCCGCGCAGTGGAACATTCTTCCCTTATGCATTCTTGATACTACCTATGTTTTTTTTTAGGCCAATTTATACTGCTGCTACCTGGGTGGTACTGGCCACTCAATTTAGACTTTGACCGGCTGGCAAATTGCCAACCGCTTATAATGGTGACCCGGTAGCAATTTCCCAGTTTATCAAAGTCTGAATTGCACCCGTTATTTCCCTATTTGTAGGGCGTGTCAGAGCCCAGCGGGTTTCAGAAATATCAATCTGACCTACGATCGAGGAGAATTTTCAAAAAATATACATAAATTAGACAATATCCGGATCCGGCCGTACATGTTAATTATTTTGGAAAACGCTCGGAGGCAGAGTTTTCAAAATCAAAGAACCCCAAAGTGAGCTTGGCACCGAGAGCCCTGCTTTCCAGAAACAAAATCGGCACCGGGTCCGCAATCTGGCTGAACGTCCTCTTTATTGAGTATGCATTTTTGTTAATTCGTGTAGTAAGTAGAATAGAAACAAAAACGGACTTGACATCGAGAGCATAGGAGCCGGCCACTCTGGAGTCTCTGATCACGAACGTTCCAATGTGGGCGCTGTCGAGCAGCTGCTGCGATTGGGTGCGCGAGATCTTTCCGAAGTAGAGAGTGTTCCAGTCGAACGGGTCGAACAGAGCGCTGCCTCCTGCCGACAGACGTCTCACGTCGTTTTCAGCGTCCTCCAAGTCCATTCTTTATTTAAAAGGGCTCCTCGCCCTCACACTGCTCGCTTCTTCTGCGGTTCTGTTTGAAATTGTAGTCAAAGAAAGGATGACGCAGAGAAAGACGATATTTTATTTTTCAAGATGGCTCATCAATTCGACGCGTTCACGCG